>WEIS01009761.1:0-26745 GCA_013389965.1 Todus mexicanus | reverse complement strand
CCCTAATAGCCTGTGAATCTGCAAAACTCCCTCTGGGTGATGGGAATTTTCAAGAACTCTGCCATACATGTCAAAAACAAGAAACACTGAAATGAAATTTGGGGGTTTCCCTCCCTCCTTTCCTTTGGTGATTTGCCTTTTGACTGCCCGTTGGTTTCCTGGAGACATCCTAAGCCCTCTACTTCCTAAACCCAAACAAAATCCACCCCTGTGCCAAAGTGCACTCAAACACTGGTGTGAAAGCAAAGGAAGCCTTATGCCTGTTGCCAGTGCTCACAGTCCCACTAAGAAAAGCATTTCTCTCCTTGTTTCATCTCAGGGGTGGGCTCGCCCTGTCATCAAGGAAACTGGAAAACACGTGACAAACTGATAAGCATCCTATAAATAGATTCTGGCTTTCCCCAAGAACTCTGATTTGCGGCAATTGATATAAATAAGCTCTAGCTTTAAAGTCTGTGATAAACAATACTCTGCAGCTACTTGGTTGTATAAACAACCGTCTCCATGGGGCAAGTGAGCATGAAATCCACTCCTCTGCTCCCCCTGCCCAAAAGCAGGCACATGGATTTCAATGAGAGCTTTGGCCGTGTGCCCTTTGGGGTTTTTTTTTTGCGCATTCTGCGGAAACCACAGAATCTATATCAACACATGTACGGTGGTCCTTGACCCAGGGTGTTGCAATTCTCAAGCATAACCCCGTATAGAAAGGCTCAGAAAATCATGCATTTCATAGCTCTTCTAGTTTACAGTGCCCTTATTTTCAGCAGGTAGAACAACGGTGCAATGTTCATCTGGCGAGACTGAACTGCATATTCATGCAATTCAATTTTGTACTCCCAGGAGCAATCGACAGTGTGCACCCAAGGGGAGAAAGAAAAACATCCATCTGCATCTACAGCAGGGTCCACTATTTTCACACAAATAAAAGCATTATCTCATCATCTGTTCCCCTGCTTTATAAGCAGGTTAGAATTATAAGTCTCTCATATTTAACTGCAATTGAAACAGCATCGTATCAAACAGCTTTATATCATGTTTGATATTAGCTCCAAGAATGAAGGAAAAAGCAATTTTTTCCTTATATTCTAAATAATCCTGCAAATAGTTTTGAATTTATCAGTAGAATAAACTGGATGACTAACAGGCGCAGTTACTACTCATGGGAAAGCTTCTGACACTTTTACATTCTCATCATTCATCTTTAACTCTGGGCTACTTAATTTAGAAATCTCTTGAAATGGTGCTTTGTCTCCCAGTTCTCCAGCTCTGGGATCACACCTTTCCTGGATGTGCAAAACAAATACTTGGTCATTGCAGGTTTCCTTCCAACGAGACTCCAGAAGCATATGCTCCATGCTTTGATGAATCAGGCTCCATAAGCAGAGAGGATAGCAATTTATTTTCTTTAAATGGGATGTGTGTGGTTCACAATCCAGCTCAGACAATTCTGTAGCTACGCCTGTCGGCTCTCATCACAAAGTGAGTTCACAGCGGACACCGTATGTAAGAGGAATCCTAAATAGGAGTGAGCAAACTGATCTACAAGTGCTAGAGAGGTGCTCATGTTAGTGCTTCCTAACCCCACGGCATTGCACAAACTCGTTTGCTTTCTGAATGCTGAAACAAAGGTAACTGAACAGATAATCTGAATAATTATTCCAAATATTCGAACAGTTTACAAATACAAAATTTCCTAAAGCCAGCATGGAAGCATCCACAGTGCCAGCAGCAGGCACCTCACCTAGGACAGAGGAGAGGGAAGCTCACAGCCCCATCACCTACAAGCATAAGGACTCTTTAGATCTGTCCTGAGAGACAGAGGCCTCTGGAGAACAACCGATGGCTCCTCCACCAGGGTGGCAGAGCCCAAAACATGAGCACCACCAGCTCCACCACACCTTCTCTTTCCCTGGCAGCACTACCAGCTGTGGAAGCCTCTCCTATAAACGTCCATTTTCCATATTGCCACGATTAGCATCGTTGTAAAGAGCATAACAGTGTCTGAGGGTAACTGGGGTTTGCCAGATGGCAGAAAGCAACACAGGTTGTGTAACATTTGTTTACAGCCCGATCGGTGTTACCCTGGCATTTGTAATTTGCCCAAAGAGGTTTTCAGTTAAAGTGGAAAACACAGTAACCCCTTTTCAAACATATCAGCATTTAAATGCTCTTAATCGAGCTAGTATCTGACACCTTAAAAAACAGTGAAGGGCTTCTTTTAGTTCGATAATTTGCAAGTGTCATACCTAAGAAATTAAATTAGCAACATCAAGTGGTAATGCTTCCAGAGGACAAATCACTTTAAATATAAACCAAAAGGAGAAGCCAGGCATCATCAAAACCTGAGCACAGCTTTCAAATTCTCCTTTTTTATTATGTAAGGAACAGTTAAATAATCCCACTTCTCCTCCCACCATTTGCAACTCCCCTGACTCTAGCAGGATGTAAAAAAATGCAGTGTAAAAACCCTCCAAACCTAGTTCCCTCAATTGAAATACTGTCACAAATCTATCAGTGTCTTAAAAATGAACTAGATCCTATCAGCGCTACCTACAACAAGTTGCAGCACTAATATTCCTTTGAAAAAGGCAGAAGTGTCGCCAGTTGGACTACAGTGAGAAACACATTGCAACAATTAACGTGTCACTTATGATGACTTGCTGCTAAGGACAAACTTCACCCCTTTAACAAAAGGAATGGTCACCATCTGCGAGGGCTTGATGTTCTCAGAGGACCCAGAAGGAGTGAAAACCTGACTTTAAGTTAAATGGCTGTAGTGCCTACTAATGTAACTCTAACACTGCCACCTCTACAGCAAAGATGCTCGGCTCCTGTTGCTGAAAAGCAAAATCCGTGCATAGACCACGAGAGCAAAAGCTGACCTGTAGGCCCTGATCAAAGCAGGAGTGAATTTCTACACCTCAGCTCTCAGAGCACCTTAGTGCCTAGGGTCACTACAGCAGACCACTCTGAAGGACAACATGAAAGCAACTCCCAAAATAGATTCTCCTCTTCTTACAGCTAAAACTAAGCAAAACCAAACCTCTGCAGCAGTTCTGAAAATGTTGTTCCTGCACTGGTCTGTCAAACACACCCCCTGAGACAGAACAATCTGATGTCCTCCTCTTCCTCCTGCTGCTCACCCACTGACAACTGGCACAAACGTTTACCCTGGTAGCAATAGTCCATGGCTGTGAAGAAAGACTTTACCACTGTTAAAAACTAATAGAAACAACTATTTCTGGAGATAAAGGCAATATCCTCTCCTACAAATCACATCGGTGTCTGGGGTGCATGTAAACACTAAGAAAGGAAGGGGGAGAGATTGGCAGGCCAGAGCTCAGGGCTATCTTCTGGGCACGGAAGCAGCAGCCTGGGCAGGTCCCTGGCACTGGGTTTGGGAGGAAGGGCAGAAAGGATCCTTGTAAAACACAGCAAAACTGGACTAACTAGCTTAGCTAAAATCGGCTTTCCTTCTTAAATGGCAAAATGACCATTTTGTGGTTTGAAATTTTTTACTGAAAATACACTATAGAAAACAAGTCCGTGTTGGTTTTGTTCTTTCACACGATGAAGGGAGCTCGGTTCTCAGGAAAAGCCAAAGGCAAACTCTCACCACCCTCATTGAGCTGGGATCCGCTGCCACGGTTCCATCAGCTATCCCAACACTGACTAGTTTCTCTCAACCTGCAAGGCTGAGAGGAGGGTTCAAGGAGTCTGTCTGAGCTTACCTGAATTCAGCTTTGTTTTCTTTAAACCCTTTAACAACATGCGAATTGCTGCCATTGTTTCTGAGAGGAATGCCTCTTCCCTTGATACTGTGACCCTACCTAGCGCTGTTTTGCTTCTGCCACTTCATTAGCAAACATTATTGTGAAGTCATTTATACTAAACAGTCACAACTACAGCAAACAGTTTCTCATATAGATTTTTTTCCCCTGCAGTTCATTAATCTCAGAGGAAGGAACTTAACTCAGAGCAGCACCAACAAACAAAAATCTTTGCGCAATTTCAGTTATGGCATTATCAATATTGGATGCATTTCAAAACAGAAAACAAAGCACTTGGGATGCTTTGCAACTCAAACACACAGTCAGTGCAGCTCCCCTGAACTACTAGAACCTTCCATCAGAACATTTCTTATAAAAATCACTGAGCTGGTAATGTTGTTGGGATTTTTTTTTTTTCCTGTATTTGGTGTTTGGATACAGCAGAAAAGTCTCATCTGATCTACTTTTTTTTTTTTTTTTAAAAAGAAGCAATTATTTACCAGTTGTGACAAAACATAACATTTTACACTGTCCGAGGACCAGGACTGCATATAATTTTCCTGCAAGAAAATTAAGAATTGAGACCCAAAGCCCCTACGTGGCCAAACTTTGCCAGATTAACGGCCTGCTGGAGTGGACCTAAGCCCAGCAGATCACTTTTCTATCTCCACATCACATCTCTTCAGTGCAGGTACTGACTATTGCAGATATGCTCAAATTTTAACAACACAGACTATAGTGTTAGTATTTACAGGTTACACTGATACTTGTTTTAGTATTCCTGTTGGAAATAATGAGGAAAAACATGCATTCTTTTCACAGGTGTTATGGTAATTAACCATTGTTGGAGGTCTAGTATCTGGAAACTGGTTTCTCTTGATGGGAATGAACCCAGACATATAACAGGGTGGAAAAATAGCAGCTACCATCATAAACTGCATGTTTGCAAGTTCATTCTAATTCCATAAAAACAACAAAGGAACTGGACACTGAAAACCACCACAGCCAACAGCTCCTAGCCATGGGTATTTCTACTCCAAAGGAAGGTAATGAGGTCTCTACCCAAATTCCCCAGGTTAAAAAACATAGCTCAGAAGCTCACAAACCTAAACCATGTGGAATCTACCTCTAAAAGATCAAACCTGTATTTTCACTGGTTGCTATAATGTACAATTACACACACGGGGTTTTTTCTGCTTAGTTTGATGATTCAATAAAGATCGTTTTAGTAACTAAAAATATGCTGGACCTTAGCGTAAGATCAGTGTTGAATCTGCATTGGTACGTTCTTAGTATTTCTGAAAGATTCGTGAAATTTTAGGCTGGTTAATAATTCAATCAGCACTTTGGGGATATGAACTCAACTTCATACTCAAGAGCAGATAAGTTCTGGAAATGTGTAAGTCACCTGCTCTCTTACCCATCCCCTAACACGACTTCTGTTCAACAGGAATGACACACAGGTCCATCCAGAGGATTTCTCAGCAGATCAATCTTCTCAAGAGGAACAAGGATCTGATTTTTATCACTAAAGATCAAATATGAAGGATATTGGATACTTACAGTGCTAACAACAATATAGAAGAAGAGTCACATGCAGAAAAAGGCCCCTAATTTGGTCTCTGTGCACCGCTAGTGCAGATCAGCCACATGAAAGAGGGGCTATGGCATTTTAGTCATTCAACTTCACAAGGCCAGAAATGCTTCTCTTGGAAAAGATGTGTCCATGATGCACTTGATAGCCAGAAAAACCTTGCTAAATCAGGCATAGTTCTGTATCAATCTTAACACATGGCAGTTTTCACCAGGAATACACTGCACTTTACTCCATCGAATCACCAAGGGTTGAAAAATGCATTAAGCAAACCTTGCTCCTCAGAAAATGTTCTTTTAGCACCGATAATCATCTTGTTCCTGCATGCACATGGTTGTGTATCAGTAAGAATTCTGTGCCATCCATTCTGCAGGAACACCCCTGAAGATGGCTCATTAACACCCCAGGAGTGGAACAAAGTGTCTGAACTTCCCAGTGGCAACAGCTGATAATTCTGTTTATTTAACCAGGATTAGACTCGGAGGTGATGGAGTCGAGAAAGCCAGAGACAGGCAACTCATGCTCAATACAGCTAGAAGGATTATTTTTTATCACTATACAAACACTACCCAGGATTTACTTAAAACTGAAGTATTCATATGCCTTACTTGATAGCATAATCCTATTTATAATTAAATAGGAAGCGTGTTCAGTTTGTATTTAAAAAAACAAGAAACAACTATCAGATATTTGGATGAACTTGCCTCTTACTTTTTGTACCTGCACAGCAGACTAGAGCAAAATTAAACTGTCTCATTTCTACCTGACGCTTTGGAAAAACGGTAACATGGATTAAAGGTGAATATACCACTATAATTACATTAGTAATAGCCACAGTTTCCTGCTGCTTTATAGTTCACACAGACCCACGGCTATTTCCATTTGCTCCCATTATCTACCTTATCTGTAGCTGACTTTTAAGTCCCACTTTCACATTCCTAATAAAATGCTTCCCTGCGATACTGGTAGAGGTCTCTTGGCAGGACACCTGGGTCACTCCAAGGCACAGCAGGACATCTGCCCTCGGGATGGTGTCACTGGTGAGGCTGGGATGTCCAACGGGCACAGACATGCCTCGGGTAACAAACAAACAGACTGAAAAGCCACAGTGATGAAACAAGGATTATTTATGGCAGGGGCTGTAATTATTTTCCGATCAAAGTTTTAGCTCAGAGAGCCAAGTTTCTTCCCATTACTTTTTCTTAGACATCTGTGTCCTGGCCAGAGTACAAGTGGGGATTAACAATCGTTAGGCGAATGTGCAGTTTTACAGCCAAATGTGCTTAGCTGTGAGACCAGGGAAGTGCTAATGTAATATGGGAGATAACGAACTTCGAAGCTGGAAGCTGCTCTAATGGAGCTTAAGCAAGCTTAAATTACTTCAGTGTTAACGCAAACTTCTTTTTACAACTCCTCTAAATCTCAACCTCAAATCTCTTGAGCTACACAGCTTTGACCAAAGACAGTTTATACTTCTTGAAACTCAATCACAAATTGCTCGGTTCCTGCCATCTGCCTGAGGGTTTCCAGGCAGGCTTTGACATCCACTGCAGCACACAGGCGGCCCCATCCAACATGGATAACAACTCCCCAGTGCTGATCACCCTTCCCTCCTCCTTCTCAGCTCTTCAGCACCCTGCCGTCTTTTTCCTGCAGAGCTGAGCAGGGGGCACTTTCACCAGGCTGAGGAGAAACTGGCATCTCTGCCAGCCATGGTTACTCAAGATCTACACCTAATCCTTCTGCTTAGCAGGAATCTCTTTACTAAATCTAAATAGTTTTCGTTGGTACCATGAGGATACACTGAATACTATTTATATATATATCATTTATATGCAGATGGTAACCGATAAATCAAACCTTTGCAACTAATTCTAACGTAGCAGGTTTCTCCAACCAGTTATTTACGAGATAAGGGATGTCATGGAAAACCACCAAGGTGGACTCTAATAAAATGGGGAAATTTAAATAACTTGCTCTAAACTATCGCAGAAAAATGTTCCTGCTTTGGCATTTTCACTTGAGCCTGTTGATTCTACCTCTGAAGCTTGAGGGTATTGCATCGCCATCAGATCTCTCTCTGGATGCACAGCTCTGCTCCACTCTTCTCCTAAAATATATACTTTAATATTTATGAAATATTTCTAGATGGAGATTACCACTCGGAAGTAAAGACTGGTATGACTCAGTTATTTAGTACCTTTACACCTTCCAATGAAAAATTTTAGAATTCTTTCCAAACTGAGCGTTCCTGACAGGCTGAAAGCAGCATTTCTTATCTTTATGGAAAGCAACGCTTTACTTATTAACTTTTATATGAGTATGAACACACAGGGGATGCAAGATAACAAACAGATAGTAAAAGACACTGACAGGTAACATTAACATCTTCGCATTACAAAAAGCACCTCCAGAATAGCTTTATATTGGCACTTCCAGAATAGCTTTATATTGACCTGGTAATTTTTAAATTTTATGCCACTTTTAAATTTTTACCCAGTATAAAAATGCCATTTATCCGATTCCAGAGAGCTTTATCAGGATTGACAGCGGGTGTGGGTTTGTGATAGCTGCGGCCGGACACGCTGTCCCAGCGGCATTCGCAGTTCATTAGCGTGATTAGTCGCGAAGGCAGGAATAAGACATCCACGTCCCGTACTACTGCTCAGCAACACAAACGTTGTCAAAAGGCTGTCGACACTGGACGCAGCCTCAGCACTGAGGTTGGCCGGTGACAGCACATAACTGCTGTGCCCAAGTGCAGAGGTGATGGTTGCCAGCGGCAGCGACCACAAAGCTCACCAGAAGTGGTACTTACCAACTGAGAGATGCCACTTTGGAACACACCTCTCCCCGCTGTAAGCCCCGTCTCAAAGGCAGGAAGAGGAATCTAAATCTTGAAGCTGAATCAGCTACAATCAATTATCCTGGCGCAGGAACTATTGCCGTGGTGCTATACTCAGCTTCACATCTGCATCGAGCACACGTCCACAAGCGAGGAGGCTGTGCCCTCCAGTGTGCTACTTTAATGGCCCACTGACGCAGTCTAAAAGATCATGAAAGTGGCTTATATATGAATTTTTAAAAGTTTTTGGTGTATTACGTGTGCCTGAGAGCACACAAAGCTGTCTCGGGCAATCTCTCTTTAAAAAGTTGTATGAAAGGAGAAAAAAGGGGAACCCCCCCCCCAAAAAAAAAGATCTATGCAGGTTAATTCAAAAGCATCATTTGCAGCAGCATTTGAAGCACAGCTTTACTTATACTCTCTGCTGTTCTCAGCAACCCAAATACCACATCTTTAATCGAGCAGTGTCTACCTTTTGAATTTAAATGTCAAGTTTTAAATCACATTTATAAAATACCTTTGCACTTCTTAAAATAGAGAATTTCTTGCTACACACTTTATACTGGGTACTTTGGCACAAAGTATACAAACAAAAAGATGTATGTTTTATAAATATAACAAAGAAAACCATGAAACCAGGCAGCACAAAAAGGTAACTGAGACTGTTGGCAAGCAGAAAAAAAGATTTAATCTTTTTGGGAATGATTTATCGTGAAAGCCTTGGACAAAACCCTGTGCTTTCTACTGTACCCTGAACGTTAATAAATAGTGAATTGGATGAACTACCCAGACAGAGCTAAGTTATACACTCTATGACATGCTTCTGAAAATGTCCCAGTTCTCTAAGGATTAGAGGGTTGTAAATAAAATCACCTTCAGCAACTGGGGCCATTCTGGTGGTGCACTGGGATGCTGATCGTCTCTGAGGTGGCCTCAGCCTCAGGCATGAGCAGCCAAGTGAACCGCAGCCTGCGGCGGGCGAAGAATCTCTGCAGGCTTCAGAGCGCAGGTGCAAAATGCTTGTGCTCATCCCCTGCGCTAAAGCAAGCGCCGTGTTTGAGGCACGACTTGTGACCCGACGAAGCAGAAAGAAAATGGCTCCTGTGCTGCTCCTGATGCCCCAGGCTTTGTTTGCGCTTTCAGGAAGCTTTGCTTTGCTTTCAGAATAGCACAAATAATGTTTCTGCTGATGACGTTTCTCCAGGTGATGGAGAAGCGAAGACCTGTCCTCTACGCTCCCTGGATAGCAGCACTGACAGCTCTATCTTTGGAAATGAGAATCTTCTCCAGAGAAGTTCACTTTCAACAGATTTCAGAAAAAAAATACACAAAACAACTCCAAAGCATCACAGCCAGATAGAAACTCACAGCAGAACTTTGCTGTGGGCAGTGGGGAGACCTCATCTGAAACAAGTCTGCACTGGTGGGCAATATTTGGAAGTGTGAAGGATGCCAGGTGCCATTAGGAGCCTTTTCAGGACCAGTGAACAGAGCGACGCCAAACTGGAGGGAAGTGGGCAGAGAAAGTCAGAACAAGGCTCATCCCCACCCAAGGGGGGTCCAAGACCAACCTCAGAGTGACCACAGCTCTCATCCTCTGTGCAACAGTTCAACTACAGCATTTCCACATCTTTACAACTGCGACTGCCATGAACTCTGGTCAGACAGCCAAAGAAATGAATCTTAAACTTCCTTAAATAAAGTAACTCTCAACCTAGAGAAAAAGTTTATGACATTTAACTGTTGTTCTAAAAAAAGCTGTCATGTAGAAGAGCAAACAAACTTGGGGGGGGGGATGTTTGAAGATGTCACTGTTATCCCTAAGATGAGCGGGAAGAAGGTAAGCTGCGTGCAGATTCCATTTTTATTTCTTTTTGGCAGAAATAGAACGTTGCTTAGGCATAATTTACATTAGTTTCTAATTTAGCACCAAGGTTGTTGAAGGGAAAACAACGTGCATATATCAGTAGATAAAAATAACCGCAATAGCAGCATCTGAGACAGGCAGAGTGACAGGAGTCGGTGCTGCAAAGGGCAGGCTTGTTGCTCTCCTGTGCCACTGACTTTTCCAGGGAATTTACTGAGTGGACCAAAAAGAAAATAGAGAAGAAATCTATTTGCTATTTCCCACATGCAACCTAATCAGGGTGGTTATTAAACACAACACAATGTGCACAGACAGAAGTGACAGAGGCCTCTTCTGCTCACCTGATCGATAAAAACCAAACAACCTGACCATAAAAGTCACAGGCTACCAGCAAAATTATAAATTCGGATACCTTAAGGAAATAAGTGATTTAAGTAGGTTTATTTTGACAGGCTTTTGTCATTGGACTCATAAATTAGAAGCTAGAGCCTTATTCAGAGGCAAATGAAGCAACAGTTATCTGCGACTTATTTATTTGTGTGTGTGCTTTGAGTGGGTTCACAAGAAGTTCTTCTCCTGCATTTGTGAATTCAGGCAGTAAGTTGAAAAATTAAGAAAAAAATAGGAAATCATTAACGACATAAGAGACAGCAGTGTTACTTTCTGCTTCTCTGCATAAATGTTACCCAAATGTCAGTAAAATCGTATTGATTCCACGTCAGCGCACTAGAGTTCAAAAGCAAACGCAGAAGAGAGCAGCCTTGATAGCTCTGACAATTCAAATGGATTTGCAGATCCTCAATTTCCTGAAAATCACATGATTTTCAGCCAAATAATTATTCAGACTTCCCACGTTAGTTTTCCTTTTAGTTTTCGAGCCCGTCTAGTTCACGAAATGTTGATTTTTCTCTACAGATGTGTTACAAATCAGCCAACCCTGTGCAGTGAGGAAGAATCATGTAGTTTTTAAGTTATAGCCGAGCTACTCCTGAAATCATCTTCCTTTGCTTGAACACTTCAAGAAAATCCACTAAATACAGAGAGGCTGGCGATGATATTAATAGTAGTCGAGGTCTTGGCAAATTTCTGATGTTAAAAAAGCTTAATTATTTTTCTCTGTAGAGCTTTTTCGTTAAAGTGAGAAAAACTGGGGCAGGGGAGCTGCGATTGTTTTTAAAATTGGGGACCACGCTCTGTAAACATTTTGGCATTGGAGTGATTCCATCATTCATAATTTTGTCTCCTACATGTTCCATAGCATATGTCATTTCAAGAAATTCATTTCCTGCCGAATGATTTATGGTATCTTTGAGGGAAAACAGACTGATCAAATGCATCGGAAGATTTCAATAGGAACATTTGCCACGAGGTTATTTCTTTACTCCTGCCAACTGATCCCGGTATTTCTTCTTGCTACTAAAAACATTTATAGGGTAGCATTAAGATTTAAGTTTCCATAGAAACTGTTATTGGCTAAAGTAAATAGAAGATGGTAAAAAGCGTGACTTCCTTAGTCCTGCGAGTATCCTTGCAGCTGCCAAAGTTTCCCCACCTAGCCTCTCCCCAGAATTTACTGCTGCGTGACATTTTCAGCCACGTCTCCCTGTGGACATTCTTCTGAGTGGCACTTCCACGCTTCACAGAAGGGATGTGACCATTTAGAGCTATTTCTATGCCTCATTGTACAAAAGCTCATGTTTCTCTTCGCTGCCCGTGGTGTTATTTTATTTTCCAGACTTCTTGCTAAACTTTACAAGGGCCAAGACGTCCCTTTGTTAGTCTGCACATCCAAACAAAGCTTGAGAGAGTGCTGCCAGCTAATGAGCGAATAAAAGGAAATAAATAATTGCTTCATCGCAACTAATGATTTTCACATTCCTTCAGCATTTCAAAACACAAACAATGTGAGCCCTGAGCATCCTGATGCTGCACCCTTCCTGACACCGGTGGCAGCTCTGAGTCCCTGAAAGCTGTGAGAAACGCCACGCTTCGAAAAGCCTGTGTTGAATTTATGGGCAGTCACGTCTTCTGAAGGGAAAAAAAAAATCACCTCCATATTAATCCCCTGTTCTCAAAACTTCTCTTGCTCCCTTCCTAAATGATTCTAATGCTTACTAAAAAGGCAAAGCCCTGATAATCATCTTATAATCCCCGCACTTCCATATAAATTTAATTGTATTCTGAATTCAGGCACTTTTTCCTAACATACACAATTAATAAGTCTTCCCCTTGTTCTCTTCAGAACATTACTTTCATTTTTCTTCTCATGTAGAGCTCCGCTGCAGCGCTCTGTGCTGCCTGAGATTTGCCCTTATTCCAAAGAATAAGCCTTTGCATATATATTGCATCGAGACGGAAAACTGTTATCGTTTCTGAAAATAGCAGCTGAAGACAGAAGGACTCATCCCTGACAGTCGAAAAGAAGGCAATGCTGAAGCTTCTCAGTAACACATCTGAGTATACTACTTACTGCTTTGGGGTCAGGGGGTGATCTTGTCTGCCAAGCATCAAGTGTTTCGGTACCCACTATACTTCTGCCCTCTACGTCATTAGAAACCTAAGCTCCTATGGAAGGCATACAGGCTTATCTTCAGATGCTTAAACACTCTGACTGCTCTAACCTTCAATCTCTGTGCCCTGCTTCCTTTGCTGTAAAACCGTTCTGACTCTGCCCAAGACCCACAGGGCCTACCTAACCCCCTAAAACTAAAAATCCCCTAATGGCACCCAAAGTAGGACAGAAATTCGTGCAAGTCTCCTGAATGTGTCTCGTCTTCCCTACTCCCATACGCTGCTGTCATGGCCAGAGAGAGTGTTGGTGCTCAGCTCTCAAATCTCCAGGGAACAGGAAGATCAGGAGAGAGGTTTCAAAACACTCAAGCAATCATCACAAACAAGAAGCTGGAGAAGGAGAAGTGGTTTTGCACTCAAAAGGCCAAGCAGAGCTAGCCACCCGCGTAGCTGCAACCTAGTGCTACCATACCAACTCTGAGATGTCAGCTCATTCCTCCTGATGCCTGCCTTAATGTGACAGCTGTAGGATGAGAGCTGCACTTTTGTGCCTTCAAGGGAATTTTTGAGGCTAAATATAATATGGAATGGTGAAAGGAACCAGACCTCCTGGATGACAATCCCAGAAAGAAAAAGCTCTGTGCTCATGAGTTGTGTATGGTAGCCTAAGTTCATTTATGCATCCAGTTTTTGGAGTCTATATATTACTCCTGTTGTGGCCTAGGGGGAAATATAAAACATGAGAAGGCTTAATACTACCTTTCTGCAGAGCATAGACTATGTCTACTTAGCCAAAGTATTACAGAAGACATTCCATTGCTTGGACTTAATTACTGGAGCAAAATGTTACAACATTTTCAACCAATTTAGGGAACTGAAATAGGATAAAACAAGAAGAGGACAATGCCTTCCAAATAAAACAACGCATTTAATTGTTTATCTTCCATCGAGGAAAACTTCTTCAGAATGAAAAAGGTTTGTGTTTTTTTTTTCCTTTTGATAATGACTAGAAAATACAACAACAAACATGCAAGAACAATCACAAAATATATGTCTGGACTTAAAGAAAAATATTGTGGAAAGTGAATGTCAACCAGCAAATCTAAAAGAGAAACTGCAAAACTCTTTGTGTTTCTCTCTCTTTTTCAGAAATTAAGAATACTGATGGTTGTGCAGAAGGTTCACCAAATGCAGCATGAGAACAGACTCTGCTTCTAGCCATCAAGAAGACCGAGATCTCGGCAGATTAATTAAGCTACCAAAGAAATGTCCCTGCTGGTGGATATGGCAACATATGGGGAAGAAGTACGTATTCCAGATGGTGATGGGGAAGAAAGAGGTTTTTCTGGTAACTATTACTGCTTAGAGTCCTCTAAAATTATTACTTGCTTACGGTCTTCTGTAGCCACACACCTAACAGGTTCCAGCAGCTTACTATGGATGTCGTTAATGACAGTGAAATTTAGTTTACTATAAAAATAAATGACACTTTTTTATTTAAAAGAAAAGTCAAGGCTTATTAAAGACAGCACTAATGCCTATCAAAAGGTACAAGTTGAAATACTTGTATATTGAAATAAAGATTCCCATTAACTTCTGAAGTTTTTAATGACAACCCACAGATGAAATCCATTCTTAGAATTCTGAAAATAGATTAAAAAATTTACATAAAGTGGCAGAAATCTCCTAATGCAGTATAAAAATTGTCGAAAACTATGGGGAGAGGGAGGTGTGGCATGGGAATGAAGAAAAAAAATCACCTAAATCTCTTGTTTTACAGTGAAAGATGCACCAATGCACAACAGTATGTTGTCCTTTCAGCCTGGCAAGGCTACTACAGGAAGCAAGTTCCCAAGTCAATGATGACCCCAGTAGATCATGAGAAATTAACTTCTGAGATTGCTAATAAACCTGTGTTAAGTGGTACCACAGCAGTTAAGAAGGATTTGCTGCTGAGGCAGCTAAGCTCTGTTCCATGCCTGCAGCTCATACCACAGGCTCTATCACAAACAGGGCAACAGGCTCTGCAGCTACCAAGAAACCTCCCCAGACCATTCTGCTGGATGCAGCTCGGATTCATCATCACAACATCATCATCACGTGCATCACACTTTTACCGTGCAACAGGCAGATTGTGAGCAACTTCTTTGCACCCTCCGTGAGGGAAGCTTGCTTTTCCACACAGGTACCACCCCTAACGAGCCTTCATTCTTTATGCTCAAGGGTTGCTCTCACTTGGAAGCAGAGCTGTGGAAAAGAGCCGCTGAGAAGCTGGGAACTTCAGCAAGTATCTTGTGTGTGTGATATGTGATGCTGCTGCTCTTGTAAGCCAATACGCGGGATTTTTACTAGAAACCTCCATGCAATCACAAGCTGCTGCTGCTTGACTTAGAGCCAAACCGTCCTGCTGCTCTATCAGTTTTAGATCTTCTGTGGATGTGACACAAATAGGGCTTCTGTGACGCTCGCTCACCTGCAGTCACCAACTCCTTTGCTCAACCCCACAACGTGGATCCAAGTCAAACCAACATCACTGGCCTCAAAATGAGAGTTTAGTTTCACACTACTTGCAAGATCCCATCAATAGCCAACCCAAGTGCTGTTTTCATTCTGCCCACACACAAATCAATGACAAAAAGCAAACTCATTCACACAGGTGGTGCATTTCACCACCCTAAAACTCAGGAGTTTCTCATATCCTTCATTTAATGCCACCGCTGTCAAATCGGTAACACACTGTAACAAAAACAGCCTTTATGTAACCTAATAAATAAAAGTCACCGAGGCAATAGCTATGCATAAATTTCAGCTAAAACCATTTTGTTAGAAGAACATGAATGTCCTCTGTAAAGCGGGCAGCATTTTAAAATAATGTTCTGGCCATTGTTAATACTTTATTGCTATTCATCATAGAACCATTAATCATGGTGAACTCATTTGGTATTAATGTGGATGTCAAAGTACTTCTGTTGCATTTCAATTATAACTTAGCCTTTAAAATGCTGCCAGCACTACATGGAAAGCTTTGAAAACCAAATTTGAATAGTCTGTTCAGAGATAACTACAATAACATTCTGTCACAGAGAAATAACCTTTTCCATTCCTAACTCCTATCCTCAAGGGGCTGAGGAGCCAGTGGGGCCGTGCCTTGACCCAGGGCTGGGTGCAAGGAAGACAAAGCCCAGTGGGAGGCTCCGGGGAAGCCATCGCCATCCTCACCCAGCCACGATAAGCGTAGGAGAAACATTCCTTTGGTCTGCTTCAACCCCATCAGTTCAATCGCAGCTAAGCGGCAGCAAGGCCACCCTTTCAGGCCCCTAAGGAGAATTCCTTTTTTTTCCCCTACCTCTTCTGCGATTCCCCAAGGTACTACCTTGGGGCCAGAGCTGAGCGCTTTGCAGTTTTCGCTGATGCGTAGGCCTCTATCCAAACAAAAACACCAGAGAGAACATATATGTACAAACCTACTATCTTTAAAGACAGCAAAGAAGTACGCAGTACATCAGAGCCGACCTGGGGGAGCTGATACTCTGACCTCTCTGATGGTAGTTTAAAAACCCACCTCCTTCTTGGCCTCAAGAGGCACCGCAAGCAGAAAACAGGTAGCACAAAATGCAACGTGGATCTAAACAGCTATCAGCTCCTGCCATCAGTGAAGCCAAAAGCTCCTCTACGTTTAGCTTGATAAACCAGGATTTTTGTTCCTGAGCTTCCAGCAGCAGTTTACATACAAACCCAAACAATAGCTCACCAATCGTTACCGCTTCTCATCAGAAATTGTGTTAAAAAGAGAAAGACAAAATATTTATTAGCAAAGGGNCTGCTGCTCATTAAAATCCATGTACTTCTGACAGGCATGTCATAGTTCAGACGTTACTTCGGAGTTGTGGAGCAGCGCAATTCCCAGCTGCCGGCTCTCCTGCAAACACGCACATCCACATGGCATCGCGTGTGCTTTGCCAGGAGCAACACCACCAGCCCTGCGAGACGCCACAAGAACATCTGGCCTGATTTAGCATTACTTGATGATCTCAAAGCTCGTCCTAATACCGTCTACCTCATTTACACTAGCATTTGGACTAATAGCCCATGTTAGCACGGCTCAGTGACATACTAAATATAGTCTAAAAGTACTTCAGCAGGAGCGTGACCACACGGCAATTAGAGCTACACCAGTTCAATGCATTTCAGCCTTCCAGGAGTAATTGCAAATGTCCATGCTGGACAAAGCCATTATGTGTTTGGTTTTAATCCCGAGGGGAAAAGAAAAAAACCCCTAACTTTCTCATGGACTTGTTACCTTGCTTTATTTCTTCTCCATTTTAAGGGACTCACTCCTGCACAGCTCTTGTAGACCTTCCTTGTCTACTATGACATAAACTCTAACACCAATTTTTTCATGTGACTGCACATTCATCACATTCTCCTCTGCCCACTATAGCAATCCCACTTCTCTTCTGTTATAGTACCTGTTGAACTTGCACGAGCATTTTTTCCCCCTTTATCTAGCCTCTTTGAGGGAAACTTGCACTTTTGAGATCGTTATTTTTTGGTCTTACTTGCCGAATGAGAGTAAGATTATCAAAACTTGCAGGGATTAGAAAGAGGTATAGTCAGGGTCGTAAAAGGCAGCATTTTGTAAACCTCCTGAGGAAATAACCCAAATTACACCCAAACGCAAGGCATACGGACACGAGCACTCTTCTGACAGCGCTGCAGCCTCTCACATGGAGAGCAGATTGCCACAGAAAAGGCTTGGCTACAGCTGTGCCTGTTCCAGCTCAGCAGCACGTGATGGTTTGTGAACCCAACGTTTAGGGCCAGTTTGAAGCTGATCTTGCTTCAAGGTCTAAACTACATTGATCCTCATCCTGCCCGACAAACACAACTGACACCAGGAGTTAGGGCAAAGCTCAATACTCGGAGTGTAGAAAAGCCCTTAACACACTGAAGTCTGGGTGATCTCTCACTATTCAAGGAGACAACCGCGTAAAGAGTATTTAAAAATTGCAAGCACTAGCTCCTCATCTCCAAATGTGACTGGTCTCCAGGCCCGGATGGGGCCAGCTCCTCACCAAAGGGAAATGATTGCTATGGTGAAAAAGCAATGCTGATTTTTACCAGCCACAGATCTGTCCCTGGGTTTTACGGTAACATTCCCACATTTGTGTCATTCGTCTCTCAGTGGAATTTACATCTTGAGTACCAGCGATGTTAGACTAATGTAAGTATGTCTCCACGTACTTTACTTCTGAAATCTAGCCCATGCCACGTGCATCTCAAAACACAGCATGATACTCTTAGTGCTCATGCAGATGCTACAAATTATTTGTCAATTGAAAGATAATTTGTTCTCCCTCTTCTTTAAAGAAGTGGTGGGAGAAGGGAATGACTTACTTCCTTAAGCATATTTCATCAGCATCAAGCAAAGGTAGGCCATGGCACAGCAGAGACAGGCTGAAAGACCATCAACAGAAACCAGGCACAGCAAATGAGCAGAGCACGGAGAAAACAACACTTCAGATTTACAGACACAGCAAGGGCAGAGGGACCAGATTTGCTGTTACTGGACATGAACGTGGCCTTCACCTCTCCCTGGTGAGAGGCCAGGGGTTATGTTTACCACAAAAAATGCTACTCGCACCTTGAAGTGGTCTCTGACCCACTGTGAAACGTTCAACAGAAGCTACGGGTACATGCAGAGCACGTAGTGAAAATAAGATTTTGCCGACTGAAAGGACTGACAAGTACTAAAAATAAAGGTTTTAACAACAAACACATGAGAGAAATGAAAGATGCTGAAGAAAAATGGGTCTTAAAGAAGGATGCTGAGCCACACACAGAGCGAATCTGACAAGCTTCTTTGGTTGAATTGATCTGGCATTTTAGTTTTAAAAGAAAAAAAGAATAACAAACAGAATTAATCATTCATTCGCTTAGAAAAGTGCAGCTAGACCTCCCATAACAAACATTAAAAAAGCCTTGTAAATGGAGTAACACACATTAGAAAGAGATACGGAAAAGAAAAGACAACAAGCAGCATCCTCCAGAGCAGCACAAGGTACCTGCACAACCCTGCTCAGGTCTGCGTCCTCCTGGACGGAGGAGGATGAGGAGGTATAGGGTTGTTTTGGAGATTTGACTACTAGTTTTCAAGCCACTTGCATGCCATCAAGCTGCCTGCAAAAAATGCAATCCCTACAATCTTTTGTATCTCTATTTGACAAGGCAATTCCATCTCATTTGGGGGGATTCTCTCCTAGACGGTAATTACAGAAGCCACAGCAAAGGAAGTCTGAAGTCTCAGCCACCATCATATCAGAAAGGAATGATCCAGCTTCCATAAGTAAATTTGAGATGTACATTTGGGTTTGCAGAAGTAATGGCCCCCAAACTGCTGTAGCCTATGCTCTAAATTAAGTAGATGAGAATAGGATATGGATCCATGCAAGTGTCTCTGCAGGCAGCATTGAGCAGGGCGTGGATAAATGAGAATTTATAATGTGCTATTTCTTAGAAGGTCTTTGGTTCAAAAATACCAAACCTCCTGGAATTCCCTGACCCTGGGGCACTTGCTTTCATCTTTAAAACAACTAATTAAGAGGACAGAGAGCAACTTCCTCCCAAATGAGAGAGAAGACAATTTCCTATTTCCCTACTGCAAAATGCGAGCAGACTTTTGTGAAAGGAAAATACACTTAAGTATTGGACAGAAAAATGTCCTGTTTCCTCTGCAGCAAAACAGCCCAAGCCCTCCCTTTGCTTAAATCAACAGGAGTCTTGTTCCTCACTTCCTCTGTGTGGGCTTGGCAAGGGCACTTTGGCTGCTCGAGGCACGAAAGCCAAAGAAACCGGAAAAATTCAAAATCAACAACCCCAAACCTCTGCAAGTTCAACTTTCCCCTGTTTAGAGACCTCCAGCCACTGCTGTAGGGAATTATTAATCTTGCAATAGAGTAACATCTCTTAATGCAAGTGGTAGATCCCTCTAGTAATTTATAATAGAGAAATTCTGGAGAGGTGAATTATTAATCCTACCATGTTTGTTTTCAATTAGCAGCTGGGACAGAGAAGCATTCATACAGGGCTAGATTGTGCAATCTCACTTTTCTGGGTGAGCACACGCTCACAAAAGCAATAGATTGTGCAATCCTCAGTGACTGCTTGAGCACTTATAATTAGGCCCTTCTGAATTTAATATAGTAACACCAATTTATAGCAGCCGAGGATCTGGCTCGCTCCTATTTTAAACTGGCCAAAATGATGCCAAGTGAATCACAGCGCCTTGGGAACTTGCTCGTGACGTAACCCCAGCTCCAAAGCAGGATTCCTTATCGATCCCGCTGGCGAGCTCTGCTGAAGAGCCATCGGCAGCACAACGGCCTGAGAGTGGGATCAAGTGTCCTACAGAATTTCACTAAAACTATGTCAAGGAGACATAGCAAAAGCGGGTGCGCATTACAACAGCTGCGCACGTAAGTTGCTCCAGAGATCTCATATCTTTACTAATACGCCTAACAAAAAATATTCCACAGATCCACAGAATTTTCCCAGATTGGAAAAGACCTTTAAGATCATCTAGTTCAATCATTAAACCAACACTGACAAGACCTCGACGAAACCGTATCCCTCAGCACAGGTCCTGGCAGCATCGATCCTGGCATTTGTATCCTTCAATACATTTGCAGTGCAGAATTCATAGCAAGTCCTGACCTATGTTTGTTCAGCCTCCATTTCCACATCCCTACCGGTCGGGTGGTCTTTCTTCCCATTGTATGAAGTGTGGCTGCATGCTGCCAGCAACTGGGGATCGCCGTTCGCACGGTAATGTTGCTGTAGCCGTTGCCATTTAGGGATTTGGTCTCAGCGATGCACAGCTAATTAAACTCTAACAACTCATTTTCCACGTAGCTCTGAAAACTGCTGTTTCTTGTTTCAACTCAGAAGAGGAACCCGTGTGCCTGAAAGCTTACCTAATTCTTATAAATATTACCAGTCAATCTACTAGAAGACACAACACCGCCTTCAAAGTTTGTCTGATGCAGTGCTGGCAAAATAAACTTTGAAAAACTAAGCCAGTTTTGTAAACAAGCACCATTCAGTGCTACTGGATGACAACATCTGGTGAAAGTTTTCAAAGGGGAAAGGCCATTTTACTGCAACAAACTTCAAACAGAGACTTAAACAACATCTTCTATTGGGAATACTTAATCATAATGAAATGTTTCTTTAACACAGAAAGACTCCATTTGAACATTTTCTGAATGTGAAAGCAGTGAGTACTTCTTGAAGCAAAATATTTATGCAGTTCTGGGTTACTTTTCTTTTTATTCTGCATTTTAAAAGTGTCATTTAAAATAAAACCACAAGCGACTAATTTCCTTACATCACATTAGAAAGGAAATATTTAGATCAACTTGAGAATCTGCTTAAGAACAATTACAAGTTATGCTAAAGAAGTATCTGGCCCCACAGATTCAGAGTAAATATGTATGCAAACTCAGCCATTTGTAACCATTTGTAGAATACATGTCATCCAGTTTTCAGGGATTTTGACGGTGTGCTGATCAATCAGCCACACTCAGATTAACTCCAGGGCTGAAATTCTCCACGGTGAGAGTGACCATGTGGCAGTAATTTAGAAAGAGGGTTTTCACACCTACGCAATGTCACATATAATCCCCCTCTTAAGAGAATATCTATTTTTCCCCGGTATCATTAAGAATAAGTTGAATGAAATACAGCAATTTGTCTCTTCATCCCAAGGGAAAATTGTGGAGGACGGGTGAGGTTGATTTAACAGAAACCTGCGTTGACGGCTACAAGAAGAAATAGCAAGGCTGTGAAGGACATTAATGGGAGCTGAGCTACGGTAGCTCCGTGTTTCTCTGAAAGTCCCATTACATAATTCATGAGCTGCGCTCCACTAGAGAGAGCCAGTCCCTGCAGAAACTGTCTCCATGTTTCCTCCTGGCACCACACAATTCAATTATCAGGCATCAAAACCAGCGGCTGTGTCAATAAGCGAGCAGCACAGTAGCATGTACGCCTTGAACTCAATGGTAAAAGTCTCCCTGACAATAGCAAAGTCTTCTCCTGCATAAAGTTGTTTTTTACAAGGTTAAAGTATCTTATTATCCTCCACCCTACTCTTTTTAATCAGCCATTGCAGATAATATTAATGCTGTAGCTCACCAGCCTGCCCAATGCAACCAGACTTCTTCCAGTTCCTTGCAGGTGATGCTTTCCTCACAGAGGTTATGAAGAGGCAATTGCAAGGCGTTCAAATAATGAAACAAATACTCAAGTTAAACCAAATGCATATTTCTAGACCAGCCATTGCCTTAAAACCTTTTTTGTGTCCAAACTTGTTGTGCAAAGACAATGACGTCTTACAACCTGAAATGAATTATCTGCAAATTTGAACTTGAGCTAAGCTTTATGAGGTGGTCATCGACTGTTCTTAACTCAAGAAGAACTGGAGGACCTCAGTACCTGCAAAGCAAGAACTAGTAGATGTGATTTGACTCGGCCGCTCTGGCAACGAGCTCCAAATACCTTGCGAGGTTGGTTTTTTTTGCTTGCAGGTGCTTCTTGAGATGCCAAATGACATCCCTACTGAAAGGCCCTTACACCAAGTGCTCCTATAGAAGAAAGAGTAAATCACAAACTGAAAGTTTTTGCTATCTTAGTAATGCCCAGTTTCTCTGTGTATCCCTGGAGATGATAGAACAGCAACATTTTCTAGTACAACAAAACCAGTCTGCAGTTTCTATGAAGCACTGGGCTATTAGGCACGAAAAATGAGAAGGAATTTCATGCTAAGTACCCTTTTAATAATGAAAGCAAAACAAGTCTTCTGCATCTATGCATATAGTTCTTTGCTGCTTCATTAAGGAAAATTTCATTTACTTGGATTTACTGGTAATAGATTTCATTACGCAAGTCTTAAAGAAACAGTCAGGAAGTAGAAGAACACAGCGGTAAAGATTTGGTACCTGCCTTCATCACAGCAAACAGACTGGCACAAACAGGTGAAGGACTCACTGAGTCAGTGTGTTACAATCAGCAATCATCTCAGGTTTTAAAAGTAATGCATTGGAAAAATAGAAAATGTCCATAACAACAGGTAAGAACTTAGTTTGTCACATCTGAAGCTACAGTTCCAGTCCAAAGTCACCAGAGCTTGACTGGGTGTAAGCTCAGCCTGGTATATAAAAATATTAATTTCCCCTGGTAGCCTGAGTATCAGTATATAACCAACAAAACCAAACCACAATCCTTAATCTTACAGCCTAAATACACAAGACATCAGTGGATGAAGTGAGAAACAGGTATGTGAAGTAATCTCCTAACAGGACAGAGAAAAACAGTGGCAAAGCTGGAGAAGTATCTTCATATCCTAGTCCCACACCCATTAGCATGCAAGTCCCCTCACCACACTGCTGCCTTTGCCATCAGACTCTTAACTACCTGTGCTCTACCTTTCCAGGAAAGGCAGCATGCCCTGAAGAAATGGAGTTGGATACATGCTTGCTACACAAGAAGTAAGAGCTTTACAACAACAGGAACCTCATGTATTTTGGAGAAATGGGTGCACAGACAACTTTGGTTGTAAGCAACGTGCCACAAACCAAGTGAGAAATCAATCCCTGGCAGAGCTAGAAACAGGTCCCAGGTTATTTAGCTTCCCACTAGAGCGTGCTGCCTCCCGTAGCCAGTCAGCTGTGCATGAGCTGTATTGCTGCTTGCTTGTTTTAAAAGGTTTGAGGAGCTCATCCAAAACTCCTCCAGAAGCTGCATCCCACTGCTCTACGCTGCGACACAATGGGACACCCCGCACCAGTGTGAGCTTATCTCTCAAGCTCAGGGCAACACAAGCACAGCTGTGGCTGAGAACTGTAAGTCTCTCATCCAAACTACTCGTTTTTCTGGCAGTTGGCAGTAGGAGTTGCACGGACACAAGCTCTTGGAATGCAGCAGTTGCAATTGGTTTGGTTCTGCTGCAATTGCTCTTGTAGAGCGGCTCGTCCCACTCACACAACTGGGTAACAACAGGAGGAAAAGGAGAACTGATGAGGTGCAGCCACATTCAAAAGAGGAAAGAGCTGGGGGAGGACCTGCTTCAAAAGAAAATACAAAGCCTATTGTAGGCAGCCTTCATAATGGGGTTTGACTGATTTTTATTCACATAACTGAGAATAACCTGGCAATTTTTAGCTTTAGAGTCGCAAGGAAAAGTACACTGAATTGAAGTTTTAAGTAGCAGATTGAAAAAGAAAAAAGTATTTCTATTAAGAAACTTCTCTTATCGTCTCAAAAGTCATAATCATGTGTGATTATGATGATTAATCGCCTTCTCAGAAAGGGCTATATCATATTGTGGGGGTGATGTTCTTGTGCCATTATTTAACGCTGACAAGGGATCACAGAGTACACAGCCCAGCGTTATGGTTTTGCTCTGGAAGCAAGTAAAGCGTATTATTTTCAGCTGAGTGCCCCAAACAGTGAACACCTGGAGATTTTCATCTCAGGTGGAAGAGGCACCGTACAAGTCCTGCCTACTGCCCCACGCCTGACATTGCAGCTCCTCCTCAAGCAAATCTGTTGATCAGCGGAAGATTTTTCTAAGATTGAAGAAGATTAAGTCCTCTATTGACATAGCGTAAGCTTGATGCAGCTAAAAGAATATCAACACATTTATGGCTTTGAATACAAAGTTTTATAAAAGCCGAGAGCTTTCGACTGCTTTATATTAAAACAATAAATACTATGGTAGTAGTAGTATTATTAGGCATGTAAATTTAATAAAATGGGAGATTAGGAACTTGGAATTGCTCTGCTCTAGGAGTTTTAAGGTTAAGGCTCAACACAGCAATACATGCTCTACTTAAATGCCTGGAACTTCCATGGAGGGATAAGGTAAAAGGATAAAAGCTGAGAACTGTACGGAAGCACGATGTATACTCCTGCCAATTCCTCTAGCTAAGGCCCTGGCACATGTTACTTAACTGGAAAATCCATAGTCCAGGCACACTTCCAACTGGAGATTCCAGCTATAACATGATGCGTAAGTACTGAAGACAATAGCTGAAAACTCATCAACTGACCTTTGTAAATGAAAATACTTTGTGGTTTTAGGGTTCAAGGTTTGGTTTCTGGGATGTATTTAAAGATAAAACATTACTAACAGACTTGTTAGCAAGGTTTCTCCCCAAGACACAAATATCTCTTGGGATCAGTTATTTTGCTAAGGTATCTGTCATTAAAAGGTGCAGATATCTCACCGCGATCATAAACAAATCATCTATAAATAAATCATCTAATCTGTACCAGACCTGGAGACTTAAGAAAACCTAAACCAGCATCTACATTGTAGGAAATGGAAAGGAGGGAAAATGACCCCAGCAGCTATAGGAACATTAGGCTGACAGGCAAAGCTTTAGATCAGCTGATGAAAGGAGTATAATAATGTGAAGTTAAATCAAACAAAAAACAAAACAAGAAACAAAACCGTAAGAGACCACATGAGTTTGCCAGGCAGATCATATCTAAGTTAATATATTTTTTTCTTGGCACAGGAAGCTTTGAAGATCTTCTCTGTCTGAATTTTGAATAATTACATGAGCCAAAATTGACACAACGTCATCCAAAATTCTGGTCACCAGTACTCAGGCGAATTTAACTTGAAGGAGGTACAGAGAGGGTTTCAAAGCAACCACAGAACTGGGAGCATGCTCTTATTAGAGAAGACTTAGAAGAGCTTGGCTTCCACACAACAGCAAAAGGAAGGCTAAGAGGAGTATGATTATTGTCTATAAATATATGCATTGTACAATCAGTGGAGAGGAAGAGGAGTTATTCGATCTAGAAAGAAATAAGAACTGAGCTATACAGATTCTAATAAGTATGGGGAAAATTTAGGGCTATTTTTCTTCAGATACTGAAAGCAAATTTGCTTTTAAATGGTGTTTGATGTGTTTCTCAATATGAAAATAATACATGCATTAAACAATATCCAAAACCACAGAACTAACACAGAAAAGTCTTTTCGTATAGTATAGGTCTAAAAGAATCACATTTATTTACAATTAAATCCTTGACTTCTCACCATTCCAACCACCATACTGTTTATCTATAAAGCTACCATGGAACGGGTAAGAGAATAATTCATTAAATACGAATTCATAAGTAGCCTATTTTATAAGGTCTTGATACTCCAACAATTTCAGTGGAGATTTATCCCCCAAAAGTTTCACTTTCTGATGTGAACATCAGAAAAAAGCAAAAGTTTGACACGCAGAAAGCAAAGCTTTTCCCAGTCAAATTCTTGACAGGAGAATGAAGTACATAAGCAGTATCGACTGAAGATGTCCACGTACAGATGAAAAGATGAGAAACATTTAGGTGAAAGCACAGCGTAAACATACTAAAGCATCGCTTTGTCATAAAGCAAATCATATTTTGCTTCTTCAAATGTGACAGTTCCTAGTGCAGCACCTCAGCAGCAATTCTTAGTGGCCGGATTCTTCACCCTGTGCTGCACTGGCAGACAAACGATTCTCCTTGTCAGAGAACGTTCACTCCATCCTCCTGCAGCTCATTTCACTCCACCTGCTGTTGCCGTATTTTAATTTCCCTTATTACCTCCATTTGCTGCTTACCTTGTAAACAGAAGTGAGTTTAGGGCATAGTTATTTGCTTGCTATTTATTAGGGAATTAATTAGAAGGGTGTTAAGAATTTCTCGCTAATTTATTTTGTACAAGCTGTAATCATTATTCTTTTTGCATGCTCCCAGGGTTTATGGATAAGTGCATTTTAAAAATCAAAGCAAGAAAAAAAAGAGAATCTCCAGATTAGAATCAGTGGGTGAATCTCTAAAGATTTAATTTACATTCATCTACTATTAATCTGAATGCATAATTTTCTTCATTATTATTTTATAAATCTCTAGATAGATCTGGGAAATTATTTTTATTAAGGTATTTGCATTTGCATGCCTCAAACTCTTCTAGTCTTGGCAACCGTACTTCAAATCGGAACTTACACTGAAGGAGGAAATACGGGTGATTCTGCAAACACAACTGAGATGAAGTCAATGGCAACTTGTCGGAAGACCTTGAATTCTCGCCAAGCCACGGTTCCCAAAATATTTT
>WEIS01009758.1:960-14620 GCA_013389965.1 Todus mexicanus | reverse complement strand
AATTAAAAAATGAACCTTTGCCTCAGGTGGGTATTTGCCCTGCGGAGGAGGAGGAGAAGGTTTCAGCAGGTGTCAAAAGCAAGCTGGATGTTGATGAAGATGCAGAAGGGTAACCTCTCTAGTTAGCAAGGAGAGAAGCACCAGCCCTCCAATGATCCAGTGACTGGTGCTTCAGGGTGAGATTTTGGAAGCAAGATCTTTCTTCATTTGGCGATATTTAACTTCTTTATTTCATTTTTTTCCCCCCCTGCTCAGGTATGAGTTTGTGGGCTCAGAGCTTGATTCAAAGTCCATTACAACACTGCACTGACTTCAAGGAGCTTTAGTTCAGGCACAGAGTGAACTCAAAACCAACAGCTTTGAGCTTCCTCAAGAGAAATTCCCTCTCTTAACATTTCCGAAGCCAAGCAAACACTTTAGCACAGTGGCTGCTTTCAGGGCCGGGCTCAGGTACACGTCCTCAAGTACATTTGCCACAGCAGAGGAGGAAGCTCTCCACATGAGCATGGGGGTTTGGGGTGATGGAGGAGAAATCTCTTCAACGAAAAGGGTCTGAATGGATAAACATCCTTCCTCAACATAGTCCAGCCCTGATAAGGTCTCGGCACTAGATGGGCAGAATGTCTCTGGAAAGTTTCTTTCATTCGCTCTTGGGCAGATGCCAATTACTCAACCTGGGTAATAATTTGCTTCTTGAGTAAGTATGCCCCGATCCCTCACACTTGACCTGTATCCTTGCTGGAAGATTAAGATCCTAGAATGGTTTGGGTTGGAAAGAACCTTTAAAGGTCATCTAGCCCAATGGCCCTGAAGGGAGCGGGGACAGATTCAACTAGAGCAGGTTGCTCAGAGCTCCATCCAACCTCACCTGGAATGTTTCCAGGGATGAGGCATCAACCACCTCCCTGGGCAACCTGGGCCAGTGTTTCACCTCTCTCGGTGTAAAAAATGTTTTCCCTAGATGTGTGATCAGGGCACTGAGAGCGGCTGGTCAACAGAGCCCTGCTCCCATGAGGATGTCTGCATTGGCTTGTCCATCATCTGCTGCCAGGATAAGGATAAGGATGGGGGAGTCGCAGCATCCTCAGGATGCTGAGATGCGCTGCAACAACAACTGGTGAACCTGCTCTGGCAGGAGGGTTGAACTAGATGATCTCCAGAGGTCCCTTCCAATCCCTATCATTCCGTGGTTCTGTGATAAAGCGAGGAAATCTTAGAATCATCATAGAACACCAGGTTGGAAGGGACCTCAAGGATCATCTGATCCAACCTTTCTCGGCAAAAGCAGGGTCTAGACAAGACAGCCCAGCCCTTGTCCAGTTGTATCTTAGAAGTGTTCAATGTTGGGGACTCCACCGCTTCCCTGGGGAGATTATTCCAATGGCTGATTGTTCTTGTTGTGTCATGTACCCGCTACCCCTCATCGTCTCCACGTGGCTCCTCGTAAGAAGAGAATCTCCATCTTCTTTGTAGCCACCCTTTCAACACTGGAACGTGGTGATAAGGCCTTTCATGAGCCTTCTTCTCCCAAGGCTTTGCAATCGATGTGCAGCGTTGAAATCAGTGCTCAGTGCTGTGCCCACAGAGACGATCGTAGCGTTGAGAAAAGTCTGATCATATCATAAGTTCCTGGCTAGAAGAAAATGGGAGGTAGCCGTGCCAGCAGAGGGAGTTTGCCGGTGCGGAGAGCCAACAATCTGTCGAGAGAGAGATGGAGGGGAAATGTACAAACACCAGATCTATATTTTTTTAAACGGATTAATTAAATCGAACCAATTCACATCGCTTCACGCGCTCAGCAGCCCGTCCTGAAGCAAAACAAAGAGGTGGGAGGGGAGGGGGGAAGAAAAAAGAGCAAACCAGAGACGGGCCAACTCCGCTACCTCGGATTAAGCCGATGCAAATTCTGCGCCCTGTGAAGCCCAGAGGCTGCCAGCCTCCCCTCTGTGCCTTACCGAAGGATGCACAACGTGCCGGGGAAGCCCATCCAGATGCCTGCAGGGAGAGACAAGTGGCTAATTAGAGTCCTGGCCATGAAGGGCGCTCACCAGCTCTCTGAGGGACTCTCCCAAAAAACCAAAGACACACTGCCAAAGGTAAAAAACATGCCAAGCACAAGCTGGGAGCTCCAGTCACGCCATTCTCTTCCCCTTTGGTTTGGGTTTTTTTGCTTCTTTTCCTGGTGGTGCGATAAATTTTAATAATTATCATCTTCCGTTGCCAGGTCTTCACCACCTCATAGCAGCACAGAGCTGGCAACTCTGATATTGAGCAGCTGACAAGCGAGGGAACCCCGAGAGGGATGAGCGGGTTGGGAGCAGCGAGGATTTCCAACACGTGTAATCGCTTTAGCCATCTAGACTTTGGAGGCAGCCCCTTTTCTTTCAGTCAACTTTGAATTTGTAGCATCCAGCTTTTACAAGGCCCGCCGGGCTTCCTCCTGAGCGAAAACCTGCTGGTTTCCTCAAAAGGAAAGTGGGGATTTCTTCAGAATTTCAGGAGCCCAGATGTTGGCACGGCGAGAGGAGAAATAGCAGGGATCCCAAGAAGCACGCCGCGGCTGGCGATGGTGAAATCATATGCCCCAGGAAAAGAAAATGTGGGATAAACACTGTAAAAAAGGAGTGGGGAGTGGGTAGACAGCTCGGCTGAGGTTCTCCTCAAACCAGTGGCATTTATTGTACAGTTGAGAATAACCAAGAAGCTTTGAAACTGCTCCTGACATTCTTTGGAAGTGGGAAACTGGGGCCCAGAGTGATAAATCTTATGTCTCGGAGCACAACCATGATTTTTGGTGGGCCGTGAAAGCCAAATGTATCCTGCCTGGGCTGATCCCCAGCAGCGTGGGCAGCAGGGCCAGGGCTTGGGGGATCCTGCCCCTCTGCTGCCAGGGCTCTGGGGAGCCCCCCCTGCAGGGCTGGGCCCAGCTCTGGAGGCCTCAGCCCAGCAGAGACAGGGACCTGGTGGAGCGGGGCCAGAGGAGGCCCCAGCAATGCTGGGAGGGCTGGAACCCCTCTGCTGGGAGGCCAGGCTGGGAGAGCTGGGGGGGTTCAGCCTGGAGAAGAGAAGGCTCCGCGCAGACCTTCTGGGGGCCTTGCAGGGCTTCAAGGGGCCTGGCAGAAAGATGGGGAGGGACCTTTCACAAGGGTTTGTAGCGATGGGATGAGAGGTAATGACTTCAGACTGGAAGAAGGGAGATTTAGATTAGGAATCAGTAAATTCTTCACTCTGAGGATGGTGAGACACTGGCCCAGGTTGCTCAGGGTAGTTGTGGAAGCTCCGTCCTTGAATGTGTTCAAGACCAGGCTGAATGGGGCTTTGAGTAACCCGGTCTAGTGGGAGGTGTCCCTGCCCATGGCAGGGAGGTTGGAACTAGATGATCTTTGAGGTCTCTTCCAACCTAAACCAGTCTATGATTCTATGATTTTTCACCCCTGTTTGTGGCTCTCTGGCTGTTCTCATTTGGACTTGCCGTGGGAGAGATTGCAAAACTCAGCTTTCGTGATGCGCCTAAAAGCAGCAGCTATTTTTCACCTGCAGAATTAGGTCCAAAGTGTGACAATTTAGCAGCAATGGTTAAAACAACCCTGGAATTTCTCAACGTTTTTATTTGTATATCCTTTTTTTTTAGTTCATAGAATAACAGAGCTTTCCTAGGCACATCTCAGATCACACCAAACTCGCCAGAAAATATTCTTTCATCCCAGAACTTCTAATTAAAGGCAAGGGAGAAATGTCCATCCCAAGAGTAGTTCACACCCGCTCTAATGAGTAGTTAAGTAGCTGCACTATCAAATCTCTCCCTTCCTTATGATAAGTGCAAGGCAGAGGGTAGAAAGTGGCTTGAACTTGGATCTCTGACCTTCGGAAGGGCTCGTCTGTCCACCAGTCAGCCTCTCACAGAGCTGCTCTTTGCTCTTTTCTCGATGGCCTGGAGTTCACCTTGTTGAGGAACGGGAAATTTTCTACGATTATAATTATCTCCCACCCTGTTCAAGCTGTTCCACCCCACACAACCCACCGGCCCCTGAAAGGGATGGGAATAAAAAACCCATTTTCATCCTCGGGGAGGATTCTCCCAGGGCACTGAGGCAGGGAACCCGGGAGCAGGAGCCTGGGTGGCCCTGCCAGCATCAAGCCAACCCTTTCAGAAGCCTTTAAGTAGTACTTAGGGCTGGATTTGCTGGCACATTTTTTGCCTTTCTAATGTGGAGTATTTCTTTCTTGGCACTCAGGAGGCATCAAATCAATTACTTAATCCGGCAGATCTGCATCAGTAAATCACCCAAGTGTATTGGCCAAAAGGGGTGGGGAAGAAGAAAGAGGGGAAAAAAAATCAGCCCCTGGTTTCAAGTCTAAAGAACCGTGTCGCTCGACAGCTCCAGGAGTGGGCTTGCAATTCACCCACTGTGTCAGAGGCTGATGAAAATAACCCCAGACCACACAGCTGGGGTAGTAATTTCCACGCCACGCCAAGCCCAAGCGGTCGAACTTTATCTGTGCAAGAAGAAAATGAGCAGAGATGTTCCAGAGTACGGTCCCATCACTACCAGTGGGGACTGAGGTGGGATTCATCCCACCAAACATAAGAGATGAAATTCAGCTGACAAATTAAAGTGTCCAAATCGAGGTGCCCATAGTAGGTGTCTCCTTAGGCACGTGGTGTCCGAGCTCCCGTTGAAACCAGTGGAGATGCTGGGCTTCACCTAGGCACCTCGACCTCAGAGAATTCAATCTGAAAGACTTTTCCCTGAGCTCCTGAGCAAAAGATGTGCTGAAAACCTTTGCCCCGCTTTCGAATCTCCTTTCTGACCATCATCCAAGGAGGCAGCAGCCTGCGAAGAGGTAGGCTCAAGCATCGCCCGTGTTCGGGATTATCTGTCTGCCTGGATTGGCTCCACATGATACAAACACAAGCACGCTGAAAATGCCAGGAATTGCCCCATTTTGCTTCAGGGAGGGCCATAATGAGATAATGTCAGTACCGCGCTCGGAGACGATCCCACGAGAGAAGCCACAGCGCTGCAAAGCATTAGAAGCATTTCAGAGAGGGGTTTGTCACTCAAGAGGTAAACGATCCGGGGGAAGATGGCAGCTTGCCACAAAAATGTTCTCGATCTTCACGTGGCACGCAGAGCTTAATGCCTCAGACGTGTCCCGACAGGGAACTCAAAGCCTGACATGCTTCGCAGTATTTTAACGCCACGTTTCGGGGTTGGAAAGGCCTGGAGTGGACAGGAGTCTGCTCAAACCAACGGCAGCATCTCCCTGGGGAATTCCAGTGGTGAAACTGAACGTTGCATGAGAAAAAGGGAACAATGGCTCAACCCAGGATTAGCCAATCCTGCACAGCTCGATGGTTGAAAGGACCACATTGGTTGGGAGAGCCGCTGTCCAAGACGGGAACATCTCCAAGAGGAAAGCCAGAGATTCAGTGGGACAAGCTGCCTTGGGAAGGTGCCTCTCTCTGTTGACAGTGGTAGCTGCCTAAAAAGGAACATCTCCAGGGGGAATGCCAGAGATTTGGTGGGACAAGTTGCCTTGGGAAGGTCCCTCTCTCCATTGACCGTGGCCAAGGAGAGGGTCTGTTTCCATCTCAGGGCATGAACTGGGTCTTCAGCGGGTGCACTGTGGAGCAGAGCAGAGGCTAGGCAGGCAGGCACGTTGTAAGACAGACACCCACCATTCAGGGCACCCTCTCAACTACATCCCATTCAACACCTTGGGAGACTTCAGCTAGTGAGGAGGCTGTACTCCAGGTACAGCTGAACTGAAATAACCATCTCCATCTCCATCAGCACGGGGGAGACAGAGAGATGGGGATGCAAAGCCAGAGGAACTAAGATGAGCACATTTTATCAAGACCCAAAAGATTCAAGCCAGGGAATTGCACCGAAGACAGTTTATGCCACAGCCTTGCTGGCCGAGGTCAAGCTAAGCACCTCCTGCACTCCCACGTGGACCAAGACGAAGCACCAGCCAAGTCAAAATGGGACTTAAAGACTGAATCGTGGGAAACGGGTTTGGAGGGCTTTTCCAAACCCCAAGAAGGGGAATTCACTTGTTGCGTAATTACCGTGCGGGAGGTAAAGCGAACCCTCCCTCCTTTCCCACCCATCACCTCCTGCCTTTCTCTCAGCCAGGTGGGTGACGTCCTTTGGCACCAGCAGAGCTGCCCAGCCCATCTGGAAAGGCCACAGCTCCNTCCAGGTCTTGAAGCCATTTAATGCTGATTCCATTGAGGACCACCCCATGTGTTTCTCCAGGGCAGAGTCCAGGCATGGTTTGGGGCCAGGTCACCCCAGGGTACCCACCCAGTATGAGCAGGAGAGCAATCTCAATCTCTCCTCCATGCTTTGGTCCACCAACGTTATCCCAGCAGGATTTACACCCCAAACACACACTTAAGAAAGACCCCAAGACTGCAGTAGACACTCACTCACCACTAGGTACAACACCTAGCCCTGGATTCTGGTCTACAACCTTCCAGCACAGCGATTATTTTGGATGGTGGTGGGAGCGTTGCACGTCCTGGGGTCTGCTCCACCCATAGCTGAAGGGGTTGAGCCAAAAGGGGTGTCCCAGTCTCCCTGGCTGTCTTCTGGAAGCACTCACAGACCCCTGGAGCAAGTCTCCTGCCCTTGGCTGAGGTGACACACAGGAGCTGAAGCTCCCACCACGCTGAAATAGCTTTGTTAAGGCTCAGCCATGGTGACAAGCATGTTGGGTGAAGCTCCTGGGCTTGGCAGAGCTGACACCGTGTGGTGGAGGAGCCCCGTTTTATCAAGCAGCAAAATCCCAACTGCTCCAAGAGGGACTCAGTGGCCTCAGAATCATCTCCTGGCAAGCGATATCAAGGGAGGAAAGGAGGCTCATTCCCCATTTGCTAAAATAAACTGATTATTTGGGCAGCCTGGGAGATTGTCCTGAACATCAAGTGCAGCAGCCATAAAGTGCCTCTCTGATATCTTCAGCCCATCAGCACCTTTGGGATTTGGGTCACTGAAGAGGGAAGGGAAGTTGTTGCCCAGGGAAGCTGTGGATGCCCCATCCCTGGAAGTGTTCAAGACCAGGTTGGACGGGGCTTTGAGCAACCTGCTCTAGCAGGAGGTGTCCCTGCTCGTGGCAGGGTGTTGAAACTAGATGATCTTTGAGGTCCCTTCCAACCCAAACCATTCTATAATTCTATAAGGAACATGCCAGAATCCAGCCTCTCCTCACAAAGCCAGCAATATTCCCAAATACCCAGCCCTCGATCTCTTTGCACTCAACTTTCCTCGAGAAGTCTTCAGTGCCACAGATCGCCTTTTCTTCAGGGAAGAAAGGTGGGGATGATCCCAATTGGCTTTGTCAAGGAGATCCAAACATGTCCCGTTGGCCTCCGAGCCCTGCTAAGCACCAAACCCTTCAGCCTTGGGCACCAAACGTGTGCTGAAAGACCAGCACTGGCTCCAACCCAGGACATGGAGCGTTGACGCACAGAGGGATGGCCAGAGGTACTGAGACATCCTGTCAGTAAGGTGGTTACCAGGAGGAATTTGCTGAAAGGCATCAAAAGACACATTCAAGGAGTGAGAAAAGCCAGATGTTGGTAGGTGCAGCAAAGCTGATGACCCTGCAAGTGGAGTCTGGAGCCTGGGAAATCTGCAGGACCTGAAGCTGCACCAGGGGAGGTTTAGGTTGGATATTCGGAGGCTCTTCCTCACAGAAAGGAGGATAAAACCCTGGGCTGGGCTGCCCAGGGAGGTGGTGGAGTCACTGTCCCTGGAGGTGTTTCAGGCCAGACTGGATGCCACACTTAGTGGCAGGGTTTAGCTGAGTGGTGGTGGTAGGTCCTAGGCTGGACTCGATGATCTAAGAGGTCTTTTCCAGCCTTAAATATTTTATGATTCTATGATTCTATGAAGGAAAAGGAGATGAAGGTGACCTCTGTGCTCAGTCCATGCCCAGGGTGAAGTCAGGGTGAACTTAGCCATGGAAAATGCACTTAGGCAGTTCATGGGGTTTGGACACAAGAGGTGGGGCTGCTAAACCCAATCTGCCTTTGTGCCTCAGTTTCCCCACCTGTAGGCAAGGGATAAACCCCCAATCTCATACCGCTTGGATACAGAAGGTGCCTTTCNCCCCAAGCAGGGGGCCCAGCATCGCAGTGTCCAGGTGCGCTTGGAATCTCTGCAGACAAGGAGACTCCACAACCTCTCTGGGCAGCCTGGGCCAGGCTCCAACACCCTCCCCCCAAACAAGTTGCTCCTCCTGCTCAGCTGCAACCTCCTGCCTTCCAGTTGGTGCCCGCTGCCCCTTGGCCTATCACTGAGCACCACTGAAAAGAGTTGATCATCATTATTATAACCATCATCATAACTGACATTATTATAATTATAAATATGATGATGATGATGGTGATGATGATTGATGATGATGATGTTATTCGTCTAAGATACAACTGGGGCCAACCCTGGAGGGGGTGGATATTCAGAAGCTCTTCCTCACAGAAAGGATGATAAAACACTGGAATGGGCTGCCCAGGGAGGTGGTGGAGTCACCGTCCCTGGAGGGGTTTAAGGCCAGACTGGATGCCACACTTAGTGGCAGGGTTTAGCTGAGTGGTGGTGGTAGGTCATAGGCTGGACTCGATGATCCAAGACGTCTTTTCCAGCCTTAATTATTCTATGATTCTATGATTCTATGACAGTGATTTTCTCAAGCCAAAAAACCCGTGGCTTTTGTCCTCTGAGCTGGCACATGGGGACCTCTCAAAGCTCTGCATCAGTGGTGGGAACAAAAGATGCTCTTCCTGGGAGAGCAGCAGGGCCAGGTTGAGTGTCCTCCTAGAGCTGAACAAGTCCCTCACCCATCAGGTACGTTGCAATCCGCCAGCCTGTGGGGTCCACACCTCCTCGAGGTCTGATAGTGAATTATCACTTATCCTGTGGTCTGCTCTGGAGTCTCCTTCAGACTCAGGAGCTGAGGAGCTCTTCGTTGCAACCTGGACATGCAAAAAGGGTCAGCTACGGACACTTGAGCTTTTCCCGATGGAAAACCATCCAGTCGAGATATTCTCAGCTGGGGATGGTCAGATGGTCTCACAGGAAACAGGCGAGGAGAGATATGGACACGAAGGTGGTGGGTAGCGTTGGCCGGAGCCCTCGTTCACCACCCATCGCTTCTAGGGGGAAACAAGAGCTTTTCTTCTTCTCAGCGATTAATATTACGAATTACTACGACCGCCAACCACCACGCCCCCACCCGTGCTGGCATCCGCGTGCTCTCAAAGTAAATTTGCTTTGCAAGGAGGCTTAAAAACGTGCACTTGGAGAGGAAGGGAATAGACCCAACTCGTTTACACAAACAAGCAGGAGAACAGGCTTGTCACATTCCAGGCGTGTTTCCCCCGGCCGTTGGCCCCCTCCCGCTCCGGTAAAAGGAAAAGCTCCTTTTTTGTTGTTGTTGTTTTTCAAAAGAAATCCAGCATGGAAACCTCCCCATCTGCAATAATCCACAGGGGAACCTATTCGAGGGGGTGATCTCTACAAATCTCTAGGTCAGATTTGAGCTCCCAGGGGCTATTTTTTCGGCCCTCGCCTCGCGAAGAGGAGGGGTTGAATTTCTGACCCCCAAATTGCAGCTGCTCATGGTGGGGGCTGTCACCATCTCCTTGCCATCCAGGAGTAACGTGGGATGGCCCCTGTCCGTGCCGGGTGACTATTTAGCGTTTGAAAAACAGCAACCCGCCCTTGGCGAGTGATCTTTGATCCACGCTTCACCAGGAAGCCTCCAGTGAATCCCACCAGCACCCTACTGATGCTCTCCAGGGACACCTCAGGTCTGTGAGCCCGGCGAGGAGCCACAACCTTGGCCTGCAGGAACTGGGGAAGCAGAAAATCCAGGAGGGAAATCAGATAAGGCGCATTCCTGGGTGCGCATTACTGAAATGACTTCGCATCGCAGCCCTAACGCCCGTACTTGACCGGGGAGGGAGGGGAAGCTGAGCAAATCCACTTGATTTATAGAGACTCAGGCAGCGAGAGGCCGAGGAGGGTGTTTTCCCCTCTCGTGCCCCCCGCCCGGTAGCTTGAGGAACAGTGACAATGTCTCTCTTGTGCTTGAAGTGCTGCCCGAGAGAAAAATGGGAAGTGCCGAAGGAGCGATAAGCGGCGTTCCAGCCAGGAAGGCAAACTCAGAGCGCGTCCGTCACTCCTCGGCTGTTTACCGGCCGGAGAACGAAGCGATTCTGCCTGCTCAGGACTTGCCACCGTCAGATAAAGCCCCGACATCAACGAGGGATGGAAAAGCAGCCTGTGGTTCAAGCCTGCTTTGCCCCAGAGCCACCGGGCACCAGTAACGGTCAATTCTCACCAGTTCTCCATCCTCCCCAGGTGCACCAGGTCTCCTCCACCCACCTCCCTGACACCAAATTGATTTTCTCCCTCTCCGCTGAGAAAAATTTGGATCGTTGTCCATTCGGAGCATCCCTGTGGGAGGAGAGTTCGATAGGTCCCGTTTTGCATAAGGGCAAACTGAGGCACAAAAGAGATGGGTGAGTCTCCATCCTCAGGACTTGCAGCCAAGCCTGAAGGTGGGCTGGAAGCTCCCAAGGTGATGGACCTTCCCTGAGAGACACTTCTTTATCCTCACACCTCAAGCTGGAGGGGGAATTCAGAGAGGCGGGATATGAAAAGCTTCACTGGGATCCAGCCCTAACAGCTGAGGTTTGGGCACGTTTGTTTTTCTGCCCTGGTTTGGCAGAGAGAAGAGCAACTTGGGGTCACGGCGAGGGCTCAGAAACATGGGCTACCACCTCCCGCATGCTTGCTGCCTCAGTTTCCCCACTCTGCTGACCTCCTGGGGAATGAACTTTGCTTTTATTCCCCTTCCACACCAGAAATCCCAGAAGAGCGCTGTGATTTCCCCCACCACCCCTCCCAGCAGTGAAGCTCCGGTAGCCTGGGTGTTCCTCAGTGGTGCTGCCTACATCTGCCCTAGCTTCACTCGCCCCAATGATCAGCTAAAACCTGCTGCCCTGGGTTTTGCTGCTGTCCCACGGACGTAGCGAGCCACCGACTTCTACCCTTGTCCATCTCAGCGGTGGAGTTTCCCTGGCTTGCTGCTTGTTTATGCATGCTTCCTCCTCCAGCCGTGACTCAAGCCTCAGGTATTTGAGAATTCAGTCATTGCTGAGCTAAGTCACCTTCCCAGCACTGGGAGTGACTTTTGAAGCTCTCAGTTAAGGTGAGAGACCAAGTTCTCACCGCCTGGGGCTGCAGCGTGGCTTCCCCCGCCTTGGGCTTTGCATCCCAGCATGTTGGAGGACCCTGCAAGGTCTGGTGGCCCGAATACGTGCCGTGATCCCAGAGGGTTTGGGGTGGTGGGGCCAGGATGGAGATGCCAGACCCAAATCTGCCTTCGTGGGGTGATCCAGCCTGAGGAGGAACAAGCAGCTCCATCTCCTGTAGGGTCTGGTGGATGCCCTCTTGGCTGGGGGTCAAAAACATGTGGTCTTGGGGCTCAGTTTGGGTCCGCCTGCAAGGACAGACCCACAGAAAGCAGATGGTGTGGGACACGGGCACAAGGTTCTTCACTTGACTGATTGCTCCTTGACATGCTCCTACATTTACACCCCTTGAAGACTGCTCAAAGCCATATTCATGCCCAGATCCATCCATCAAAAAGCTGGGGTTTGGGTGAGCTGCCTCAGCTGGCAGCTGGACACCTTCTTGAGTCCTCCAGGACCTCCAGGGACCAGAGAGCTCATCTGAGCTGCAGGACTCCACAGCTTGTCAAGGACAAATTGGAGCTGCATATTAAGAACAGCTGCCAAGGGCCCAAAATCCAGGAGAGTGGATCCAAAACCGATCCAACGGGGTAAAGAGAGCTGTGGATGTTCACCTTGCAAGAGATTTGAGGCCAGCTCAGGTCTTGGCCCTGGGTTTTCCAAGCTGGTGAAGGGGATACCTTCTGGGCAATTAGGCACCACTCAGCTCTTGGTCCTGCTCCTTTTGAGAAGGTGAGGATGATGGCTCAAAGGGAGGAGATGTGGGTGGACTGTGTAAAGCTGCTCAGGGCCATTCAAATCTATTAGTGTCCTCATGGAGGTGACAAGGACAATAGTTTTGGACATTTGTCCTGCTGCACCACGGAGAGGAGAGTCTCTGGGTACCGACCACATCTGATGCAAAGGCTCTCCTCTAATTTACATCAGCACAACACGCCATGGAGACACCACCCAGGTGAGATACAGCCCACAGGTGGCACAGCAGCCATGAGATGAGAAGGAAAGATGCAGAAGGCAGACATCAACCATTCTTAATAGAGAAGTAGCCTTGTCATAACACCCTGGGGAGCTCCAATCACTTCCTCAGCATGTCCTGAATCTCACAGCACCTTCTGAGAGGTGGGGTGTCTGCTTACAACTTCCATACTCAGAGGTAAACTGAGGCACTAACTAGCGGGGAGCTCCATCCTGGAGGTTCCTGCTCACCTGCTGAAGGTGTTTCCTATGGACATGGCTAAGGTTGAGGGACCGCAGCACGTGTGTCTTCTCAAATCACGGACGGAGAAAGCATTTTACTGCCTAAATCTGTCCCAATAGGTCCAAAGACAGATGTCCCGTGTGGATGAGAGATGGAGAATACATCAGGGAAGGAGGAACATGCGAAAATGCTTTTCCCCCTTTGCTCTGAGTGTTCAGAGCACTTACGGCAGGTAGGGACAAGCCAGCACGGCCATGCCCTGTGTCATCACAGTGGCCTCTGATGCGAGATCCAAGGAACCCCTTTAGCTTTGGAGAACCAACCCCCATCTCCTTGCAGCCAGCTCACCCGTAAAGCAGGACAACCGCCCCTGCCGGACACCCGGGCACGGCCGCTCTGTGTTTTGGCCGCAGATGTCCGTCCGTCACCTTTTAATCCCCAGCCTTTGACCTTCCGCTTTTGTGCGGTCGAGGAAAAAACCACCATGTTAAGGCAACAAGGAAATGACCCCAGGTCTGATCCCCCTGATCCCTGCTTCACCTCCTGAGATGGGTGATGTCCCCCGGAGGCAAGACCCTAATCCCTCGGCCAAGCCACCGTAACCGGGCGGCTCGTCAAGGGACAGTCCCACCATGGGATGCTGAAAATCCACCAAGGATCCGCAAGCTGCCTGAATGGTGAAAAAGAGTCGTTCTGCCCCAAATTCCCTTCAGGGCCGGGATGCAGGGTAAGGGAGGAGTGAATTAAAGAAAAGCAAGATATTTCTGCTCCTTCATGTCTAGGGCCACTGCTCCATCTAGTGTTGGAAGTGTCCCTTCAGCAGGAGCAGCCTGGGACGAAGCTCAGTGAATCTCTTTTGGAGGAACACAAAGGCCTGCTGATGCTCTTCTGCTTGGTTTTCTGGATGGCTAGGAGGAGCTGTCTCTTATCTCTTATATAGCCCAAAAGCTTTGCCAGATCATCTCGTCTTGTAGTGCTAGGCCCAGCTCTGGAGGCCTCAGCCCAGCAGAGACAGGGACCTGGTGGAGCGGGGCCAGAGGAGGCCCCAGCAATGCTGGGAGGGCTGGAACCCCTCTGCTGGGAGGCCAGGCTGGGAGAGCTGGGGGGGTTCAGCCTGGAGAAGAGAAGGCTCCGCGCAGACCTTCTGGGGGCCTTGCAGGGCTTCAAGGGGCCTGGCAGAAAGATGGGGA
>WEIS01009757.1:19478-35399 GCA_013389965.1 Todus mexicanus | reverse complement strand
ATCAGTTGCTCTGGGCTGCCTTTGAAGTTGAGTTCCTCGTTGTACCAGACTTCCAAAGCACAGTTAGGCAAGTAATCGGAGTTAAACTTTTCACACATGACTGCTAATGATGTTTTCTCAATCAGAATGCCAAGTGGAAGGCATCCCACTGGAGTGGGGTTTCTTTCTCTAACTTGAGGCATCTGGAGTGTTGGCATCAACTTCTGCGGTGTGCTTCCAAGGTCCATTTATAGTTTATCAAAAGACATAGATACTTCTGACTACTATTCGCTTGGCTTGTTTCATATGTCTGCATTCAGATCAGGTGATTTGTTTTTTTAAGTGCCTTTGTCTTTCCACGGGCTACCACAGGAGCCGAGTGTAAGCATCTCAGAGGAAGGCATCTGTATTTGGTCACAGGATGCTCACCAGATGCGTTTTTCAAATGTGTTTTTACATTTGAAGCATCTACTGTTAGGTGGGAGGCATGAACAAAAACTGGGTGTCAGGAGTCCCTGAATTTCTGGTACATGTACATCAAAATGTCTCTTGGTGTATTGGTGTAATGTCTTTTGATATTTCCTGGGTTATACTGCTTTGAGTTTTCACCAGAAGAAGTTCCAATGAAGTAATATATTCCACTTCTTAGTATTACAAAAAAACGGAAGTGGCAAAATTATAGTTTTTTCTACTCATTTCATCATTTGAACTTTACAATTTCATTGACGTAATGCCTTCTGTACTGATTGCCGTGATAAAAGTGTCGGGTTTTATTTCCCTGTCTCTCATAAATTGCTAGACTAAGATGACTCAGCCTTGACCAAATGGATAAAAAGTGAAAGGAAATTCCATAGAAGTCATTTGACGTGTGAATTTATTCTTTAAATTATATCTGATACAAAGCTGTTATTTATATTTTACATAATACATATTGTCCTCAACATAGTTGAACTGTTGTTTCGTATAAATGTTCATTATTGTGCTCTAAAGAATTTAGCTCGTACTTGGCATATAAACTGGACAGTTTTGATCTCTGATAGAAACAGAGCATTACTCACTTTTAACTCTCTAGGGCAGGTAGATGCCATTTCTGTAGAGCTGGGTATCCTGGCTAATCTGCTGCTCATAGCATCTGCTTGGGACTAACTCACATTCATTTATAATTTAGTAGTTGGTTCCAAAACAAATGAAAAAAACCAAGACAAAACAAAAATAAACCAGAATTAAACCTTCTAGCTCCTATGCTTTCTCTTGCTTATTTTCTACATACTATGTGAATGGTTGGCTTCCCTTCTCCAACAGAGGATGTGCAGGCCACCCTGAGGAGAAAGACACTTCTTCTTTGTTAAGTGTTTTTGTCTTTCCTTAATGTTCTGTTATTGTGTGGTTCATTTCTAGCTGCCTGCTTATTTGGGAACTTAATTTCTGACAAAGCTGACCTGAGATATGTCCCGTTTCTCTTCAGAGTTTTCCCTCGTTTATAATTGTAGCTTCAATCTCTTGGGGCAAACGTCAGCTCTGCAGAACTAAAGCACATTCCAGGTCTGAACATGGTCTGGCCATGGTGATGTTTTGTCTCCACCCGCCATGGAGCTGGTGGTAACAAACCCACCATTCTGCCTCGATAGGGCTGTGTTTTAGTATCACACAAGTGCTCTTTCTTCTGGTCATGACTTCACTGGCTTGCTGTGGGAAGGCATGAGACAGATTTTTAGAACTGTATCATTCCTTCCAATCAAATTTTTTTTGTAAGATGAACTCTAGCCAAGACTGAATAATCCCGTTCTAAATATTGTGTCCAGATGAGATTATAATATTTATTCTGCTTGCCACTGATGAGAGCCGAGCACACAAATATTCGCAAAGGTGAGGTTTTCCACATGTGAGCCATAGTAATGTATAGTTGCAGGAGGTGGCAAAATACAGCATGCAAACAGATGGAAGTTACATGCCAAAGGGCTCATTATATATACTCGTATTAGAAATATGGCATTAATACAGTTAGTAACACTTCACCTATGAAATCTGGTACTTTGAAAAACAGCCTGTTTTCCCGAGGAAAACAGATATAGAGAAAAAGAAATAAAGTCTATGTTATTTCTACTTTTAGATGTGTAAATAAGCCTGCAACATAAGCTGGACCTCCGTAGAGTTTCAGGTTCAAAGTATGACTTCCTTTGCATCAGCAGCCTCTTTTCCAATAAAGGAGCTACAAAGGCGGTTCTTCATATACTGGTGGAATGTGTTACATGATTAAAGACAAGAGTATTCCGTGTGTTTTGCCAGCTGTTTGAATTTTTTTCATTAAGAACATGAATCAGCGCCAGAAAGAACATGCAAAAGACAACTAGTAAGCTCTTGATTAAGGGGTTGGCTTTTTTCATCTTGGTCTGTGTTTTCCTTTTGCAGCCCACATTTCCCGTGGGTCCCACAATAGGAACGAACACAGCTATTAGCTTTGCTCCTTACCTAACGCCAGTAACACCAGGAGTTGGCTTAGTCCCGACTGAGATCCTACCCACGCCGCCTGTCATTGTTCCTGGAAGTCCACCAGTTTCAGTCCCCGGTTCAACTGCTACCCAGAAACTCCTCAGGACTGATAAACTAGAGGTACTGTAGACACCACCGTGCCTAGAAATACAATCCTCTGTTAGGCAGTGTGAAAGATCCTGGAGGGAAAAACTTGTTGCTTTAGAAACAATGTTTAAATTTAGCTGCTACACATAAAGTCGTTGTAACCTGTAATGCAGGATTTCTACACCTGCAGCCAGTGGTAATTAAACACTTATTTTTAAGGTAGTGTGTGCACTCAAATTTAGTATACAGACATCAACATGAATTTTCATCTTTCGTAAAGTTCATCTCCTCCAAAACACCTCAAGTGTACGTGCCTGTAAAGCTATGCCCTGGTGAAATATCTAACAGGCACGTTTTTATTGCAGTATTAATTCTGTCCTGGTTTCTATGCATTGGTATTAGGGGAGGTTTATAGCCGTATGGATCAATACTAGGGGAATGTTATAGCCCTTCAGCCTTGAGCTACAAATGGAGATGTTGAATGTTACCAACCCTGCAGAAGGCTGAAGGGGCAAGCTGCCAGCTACATGCAAAGCTTCCCTGGTGTTGATGGATCTCTGCGTGGTTGGGTTCAGTGGAATCTGTGATCCAAGTACACGAGAAGGCCAAATGGCCCATGCAGAAATGAAAGTCCTTTCCCAAAAGACTAAACACTAGTGTCTAAAGCACGTTTCTTCTTGGGAAAATCAGTGTGTTCATTCTGCCCATGTTTGGAAGTTATTTTTAAGGAGGCTCTCCATTTTGTTTGTAGATTCTATAAAAAATACAGTGCATCTGTTGCACATCTTCCCTGGGGCTCAGCAAGAGGAGCTCCTTCTCTACCAGTTGAGCTGCAAGAATATAAAGTGTAGTCAGAAAGGGACCGAATATTTTGTGAATCCCAGCTAGTTTTGCAGGGACAGTTATTTCAGTAAGTTTCCTTCTTGGGTGTTTTTTAGACAGGAAATAGGAAAGGCATTTGGAAATGCTTCTGTTGCATGTCAAGTTCTTTTAGCCACCATAGTGCAGTTACCTTTGCAGCCAAGCACATAAGGGTAAAATAGATGCATTTCCCTCTCTCAGGTGAAAATGAAAGGTTTATTAAATCAAATTTGCTGAAAAACTTGAACTAAGCTGGGAAGGGGGCAGGCCTGTCTTTTGGGGGTGCGGGGCTCTCCCTGCCCTTTTGCGTTGCACCAAACTCTTCCCCTGCAACGCGTGTTGTTTTGCATGTAGGTGTGCAGGGAGTTCCAGCGGGGAAACTGTGCTCGTGGAGAGACTGATTGCCGCTTTGCGCATCCGGCAGACAGCACAATGATTGACACAAACGACAACACCGTAACCGTGTGTATGGATTACATAAAAGGTCGTTGCATGAGGGAGAAATGCAAGTATTTTCACCCTCCTGCACATTTGCAGGCCAAAATCAAAGCGGCACAACACCAAGCCAACCAGGCTGCGGTGGCAGCCCAGGCAGCTGCGGCAGCTGCGACTGTGATGGTAAGTGCTGGCATATATGGCTGCCTTTTTTTTTTTTTTTGACAGAAGCTCTTTGATGCCTATTTTGCTTCAATTTAATGCTGTTTGCTTATACTTTCTTTTCCCTTTTGCCTCTTTTTTCTTTTAAAATATGAGAGTTTATAAAATTATTAGTATTGCTTGATGGGAGGAAGCACTTTTTTTCTTTATGCCCTTATTTATGCTGTATTTCTATCCAAGACAGTGAAGCAAATGACACTCTATACCACTTCTGTTCTCTGCCTTGTTATATGTTAAATTTTCCCCTAATATTTCCAAACAGAAACAAAACTGATAAACTTCCATGTCCCCTGGAAAACAGAGGCACATATGCTGATTTATCTCTTTGATGACAGATATGCATGTGGAAATTTGGAAGAAAAGCAAAGAGAGAGCTTTTGCCTCAGAGATCGGTAGTAGAAAAGAAAGCTGTATTAAGATTCAACTCACCCCGCCTTAGACAGTTAGATATCTGAGCTGAGCCGAGCCACCTTGGTCTCACTTTATAGCTAGTGGAGAAAAACCAACATGTTGATCTGATCTACCATTAGTGCCTGTCTGAGGTTGAGAAAGAACTACCTTCTGTAGATACATGTCTATCTCTGCTGACTTAAAAGTGTTGACTATATCTTTTTGAAGTTTGGTTAGGTAAATCTCACGCCTAGACACTTCTCTTGCCTCTCCCATTGTCATGGACACGTTACTTGAACTACAGGTTTAAAAGTAGTAAACTAAAATGAAAATCATTAAGAAAAAGCATAGTAGCGGTAGTCAGAAGAAAAGAGATCAAGGGCTTTCTGTTTTCAGATATTTTAAACTCTTACTTAAAACTGTTCAGACGAGTCAGCCCATCCGTTTGCCAGTATTGGATCTCTCTTAACTGTCACTACCAGGAAAGTTTACAAATTTAAGTAGAGTGGTATTGATAAAGTTAAATAAATGGAGCATGCAGGAACTGACTTGAGAGACCAAATTACTGGCAGCAAATCAAAGAGTCATTGTCTTTATTGCTGGCAGTGGACGAATAATTAAGCAGATGTGGTTTGTGGACTTGTGGACAGTGCATACAATAGTTAAAGACAATACAGTTATTCTCTGGGTAAAAAACCTCCCAGAAACACAATACAGTACAGTATATAACGAGCCCAAGCTATTGTATTTAGCAAATTAGCAAAGACTTTTTGAGGGACAGAGGGCAAGTTATGCAAGAAAGTAAACCTCCAAACACAAAAACATTTTTTAAGTTTTAATATTCTTTCTCTTATAGTATCCCCTGTCTCCGTTTCAGATTGGATGATTTTTGGTTAAAGTTCCCTGTGCTTGCAGAAATTGAATACCATCTGGAAATTAAAGCAAAGGAGATTGTTCTTTTATTCTAATTAGCTTCTATTGTGCAATATTTAGTGTCTATTTAGGGAATGTAATATTTCTAGGCAGTATACTAAAGAAGTGAGAGATGAGGGGATTCATTTTTATTGTGCTTCAGTAATGGTTGGGTATATGTCCTGTGATTTTAAATAAGCCATAATTGGATTTGCATTAGCTTCAAAGCATGATGAAGCATCTCTGGAAACACAGAACTGAAATGTTAGCATTCTAATGTCACAGGAGAAGAAGGCAGAGACCTGTAATTGAGGGTAACTTTTTGCAGAAAAATACATACAGAAATTTTTAAGGGCGTATTTAGAGTACCAAACAGAAAAGATTCTTTACAATTCAAGTATTTTTTGTTTAATATAACTTTGAAACAATCAGAGTGAATGAAAAATCACTAGATTACTCAGTTGGATCTAGGAAGCAAAAGTAAGGCAGAAATACAAATGCTTACTTGCAGGTTGCTCCCAGTTTGAAACAGTGTCCAAGAGGTTCTCCTTCCAGGGGGAGCCAGCTGCAGTGCTCTGGTCCAAAGGTTGCTCACATAGTTGAGTGCTGTGGATCAGGTTAGAGCACCGTAGGCAAAGCTCTTAAGGCCATTGAAGGTCAATGAATTCTGGGACCTTGTAGAAAATGCCCTGACTGTGTTTCTGTACACTGAAGTTTAGGAATTGCTCAGATATCCTAGGTGACCTCATCATTTCAAGTAAAAAGAAAGGGGAAAACCACTGTGAAGGAGGCTATAAAGCATGTACAGCTTAAATGTGAAGTGCATTAGAAGACAGTGTCATCTATCATTGCACTCAGGGAGTTCCAGATAGTAATATGTTGCATCAGAAACCATAAAAAGCCACTCAAGAATGTACAGACTGAATTATGTAAGTTCATAGTTGGTGTTGGAAGGGACCTCTGGAGGTCGCCTAGTCTGATCCTCCTGCTCAAGCAGGATGAGCCAGAACAGATTGCCCAAGATGTGTCTAATTGATTTTTGGAAGTCTCCAGGCATGGAGACTCCAATACTCTTGACAACCTGCTCATTGGTTTAATCACGCTACAGTTAAAAAATTAATAAATAAAAAACTTCTACTTAAATGTAATTTCTTGTATTTGTATTTGTTCCCATTACATCTTGTCCTGGGCACTGCTTGCTGCTGAGGGGACTCTAGCTCCATCTTTACTCCCCTGTCAGATATTTATATACACTGATGAGATCTCCCTTCATCTTTTCTAGGCTGAACAGTCCCAGTTCTCTCGGCCTTTCTTCATATGAGAGGTGCTGCAGTCCCTTAATTGTGTTTGAGACCATTTATGAGCCTGTTTTCTAGTATGCTCATGTCTTTCTTGTACTGGAGGGCCCAGAGCTGGACATTGACACACCACATAGAGCCTCACCAGTGCTGAGTAGGGGGGAGGATCATCTCCCTTGACCTCTTAAAAATGCAGCCCAGGACACTGTTGGCTGCCATTGCTCTGAGGGTGTATTGCTGGCTCATGTTCCAACTTGTTGTCCACCAGGACCTTGAGGGTCTTTTCTGCCAGGACTTGGTGGCTGCCAGCATGTGCTGATGTCTGGAGTTATTCCTCCCCAGGTGCAGGGCTTGATACTTCTCTTTGTTGAACTTAGTGAGGTTCCTCTGTGCCCACTTCTCCAGCCTTTTCAGATTCCCAGAGTGGCAGCACCTCTATATGATGTATTAACCACTCCTCTGAGGTTTACACCAATAGTTACTGGCCTTCAGCTGGGCTTAGTGTTGCTGATTACAATTCTTTGAGCCTGTTTTCAGTGCACCTCACTGTTTCCCATTTGGCCCACACTAAATAAGTTTGTCTATGAGGATGAAATGGGAGACAGTCCTGGAAACCTTTCTGAAGTCCATTGCTTTCCTCTCACCCACCAAGCCAGTCTCATTATAGAAGGCTGCCAGGCTGGTTAAGCACAGTTTCCCCTTCATAAGTCTATGCTGACTACTCCTCGTCACCTTCTTGGCTTTCATCTGTTTGGAGATGATTTTCAGGAGAATTTGTTTGATTGCTCTCCTAGGGGTTGAGGTAAAGTTGACCAACCTGTCACTCTTCAGACCTTGCTTCCTGCCCTTTTTAAAGATAGGAATGTTACTTACTTTCTGGCCATCTTTGGTAACTTACTGCAGTCATAGGGACATTTCAAAGATAATTAAGAATGACCTTGCAGTGACATTGGCCAGCTCTCTGAACCCATCAGTGCATCCTGTCAGGTCCTATAGGTTTGTGTACATTCAGTTTGTTTAAATGTTCCCTAGCCTGGTCCTCCTCCTTCAAGGGTAAATCTTCTTCACTTCAGACTATCCCACTGGCCCGAAGGCTATTCTTACCAGTAAAGACTGAGGTAGAGAAGATGTTCAGTACCTCAGCCTTCTCCATGTCCCGTGTCACTGGGTCATCTGCCCCATTCCGCAGCAGGTCCACATTTTCCCTAGTCTTCCTTTTGTTGCTGATACCCTTGGAGAAGCCCTTCTTGTTGTCTTTCACATCCTTTGCCAGATTCAACTCCAAATGATCTTTGGCTCTCTTAACCCATCCCTGCATGCTCAGGCTGTGTCCCAGTTCCTCCTGGGCCATCTGTCCCTGCCTCCACCTCTTGTGTGCTTCCCTTCTTGTGTTTGAGTTTTGCCAGGAGCACCTTGCACATCTATGCACGCCTCTGCTGTGTGGATCTTCCTTGTATTCTAGGAAATGTTGTAGCATATCAACGTGGCACGCAGCAGACAAATACAATGCTTCAATATGTTTGATCATTTTTATTATTATCCTTTTTTCCTTTCCACAGCCTTTTCCTCACCAATCTGTAGCTATTGACTTTTTTGGGTTTTAGTAATGTAGGAGATCAAATGTTGACTTGGTCTAGGTGATCCTGCTCCAGCAGGGGGATTGGACTAGATGATCTTTTAAGGTCCCTTCCAATCCCTAACATTCTGTGATTCTGTGATTGAGCAGGAGATAACCTGATGGAATAAAAAGAGGCAAAGGAGGTTTTACTATCAGGACAAAATGAAAGAATAGATGAAGGTGGGAGATAAAAATGGACAGTGATTCTAAAGGCCTGAAAAGAGGAGGAGACTACATGGAAACAAGGTTGATGGGTAGATCTAGAAACAGATGAAGTTAAAGCCTTCAGGTTGGGAAAACTGAGACGAAACTTGCTGTGAAAGATAAGGGGAAAGGCAGTGAGAAACTTCAAAATAGGGAGGTAAGGGTAAGAAGAGCATGGAGAAGAAGTGGAGAAAGGCAACAATAAACACAGATAATTTAACAAGTGAGATCAAATAAGATCTTCATTTGGATAATAAAGGTAATTAACTGAAATGTATTGCTCTTAATGATGTTGATTTGAATTTGTGGACTCAACATTGCATAATGCTGGATTCAGTCATAATGCTTCACCTCCATGTAAACTTCCATCTGTAGTGGATGCAGAGTGGATCTGAGGCTCTGCCCCACGCAGATGGAATGATATCTTCTGCAAGGTTATCCATGGGGGGTGCCACATGTTGACTGCCCAGCACTCTGCTTAGACACAAGTCTCTCCAGATCCTCACTTTGCACCAGGTGTTTCTTGTCATGTGTCAGTCTTGGATGAGCAGATCCTATAGATCAGAGTATGTAATCCAGAAATATGCTGAAAGAGAGATGAGGAGGGCATTGGAAAGCTCCAACCAACATAGGTACAATAGAGCCAGGAACACAAAATAGGCAAAGTGAGGCCTATCCTGGAAAATACGCTGCTGGCATTAGCTAATCTTCTGACCATAAGCTGTTTCTAGGCGTTTTGTGCATTGTCTTCTTTTTTTTCACTTTTATTCCCTATTTCCACATGCTGATATCAAGATAGACATAATCTGCATATTCTAAAAAGAGCTAAATATCAACCTGTGTTTAAAAAAACAGAAGTAAAAATTCTGATTTCTAAGTAAGTCTTCCTTTCCTTTCTAAAGGTTTGTAAGAATTATTTAACTTATAAAATTTAAAAATAATATTTTATACGAGAAGATTTTTTTGCAGAATGCCATCCTATCAGCCATAAGTTTGATCTTATTAAGGAAGCATAGATAAATGTATATGCCTATGTACTATGCCTAAATACTTTCCTTTTAAAAAATTAATAATGCTGGACTAGTATCATAACTCATAGGTTAATGTTTTCTTACAAACTGAGAGCGGTGTTTTTACTCCCTGCTCCTGAAGCTAGTACTGAAGGTTGTAGCAAAATTTAGAAAAGCTGCTTTCAGTTCTGAAAGAATTTTTTTCCCTCTCAATGTTATGTGGTAAGTTCCAAGGAAAAAAAAAAATCTGCAAAAATGACCCAGCTATAGGGGAAAAAAAACGGAATTAATGATAAGTTAGTGTAACTAGATGTGCTATTTATACTGCTTTGTATTGGAAAAGGAAAACCTTTCTCATTTTGAACCCCAAACCTATTGAATGATGCCCTTCTCTTAATTAAAAGACCCTCACCTTGCAAGCACTGATATTAATGGCATTTGTAATGCATTACAACTTTCACTAGTGCTTTGTATTTGAAAATGTAGCCTTCCAAATTGGTTTTTCCGCTTTAAAATGTGACTTAACTAACTTATCAGGAATTCTTATAGGCGTATCCTTAAAACTTTCTGCATCTCTGTGAAGTGTTTATACGATGCTTAATAGTGTCTGCAAGCTGCTGTTTTACTCAACTTTCCTGAATTTCAAACATCTATATTTTACTCTCTTATATGCTTTTAACTAAGGTATAGTAGATGCATTTTTGCTTCGGTACTAATTCGAAATGTAATATTCATTTCTTTAGAAGACATTTTTGTTGTTGTGCATGCCTAGTGTTTTGTATGTTGTATATTGCATTCAGAATATTTTTTTCCTTCTCACCTATCCACAAATGCAATGCCGTTCCCATGATGCACCTCTGCTTGCTGTTTACCTGTATGTTAATTCGCTTGAATCCCATTGGCCCACTGCCATCATGTGCTCGCTGCCTGTTATTAAAAGACTCAGTCGACTGCCAAAGCAATGAAGCGACCTCTCGAAGCAACTGTAGACCTGGTACTTTGACCTTTCACCTTTAGCTTTGCATGTAGCTTTTTTTTTGTTGTTGTTGTTGTTTTTCAGAGAAGCAACTAATGAAATTTGTATCGCTTTACTTTTGAACATCAACCGGAAATGATTTCACATACTCGTTAATTTACCGGAAACTCTATTTATCCATCTCATTCTCATACGTAATAAATGCAGACAATTTAGTTTGGTTCCTAACATGGTTTCATTTTTTTAAATATTCTCTCATGAAAAGTCGAATTGAGATAAAACTGCTTCTGTAATTGAAAACGCTTAACGTAATCCATTAATCTGTATAATAATAGGAAACGATATTTAAATTTAAAAAATAAAATACTTGGCAATGAAACACAAGTGGTTTTTTCTCCCTGTAATATTGAAAACCTATTTAAAGGCAATGCCATTTTTGTTGCTTTAAAGGCCTTTCTTTTCAGTAGTTGTGCTGCTACAGTTTTAGGTTAATAGTACCATGCTTTTGCTATCAATAACAAAATTTCACTCATTTTACATTGCTGTGCTTTGAGTTAATATGCATGGCGAGGCATCTTTAGCCGCTTTAAAAAGTAATAAGTTTTTGTATTTATGTATATGTTACGGACAGCATCTTAAAAATGATGCTATTTTAACTAGCTTTCTTATTTACAGGCCTTTCCTCCTGGTGTTCTTCACCCTTTACCAAAGAGACAAGCACTTGAAAAAAGCAATGGTGCCAGTGCCGTTTTCAATCCCAGTGTCTTGCACTATCAACAGGCTCTTGCCAATGCTCAGTTGCAGCAACATGCAGCGTTTATCCCAACAGGTATGTTGTGCCCACGTTGAACCAGGTTCGTCTCCCTTAGGTAGCCTCCGGGTCAGGCAGTGGCGCTTTGCAGAAGATTTTAGGACGCTTGCGGCCCTGCCTGAGGTGAAGCCTGCACACGTATTTACACGGTATTTTAATTCCTCCTGCGAAGTATGAGAATTGAAGCAGAACTCATTTCAACATGCCATTAGGCTGCTTTTCACATTCATAGCCTCGTCCATCATTGTCCACAGTTTGCCCCTTTTTTCCTACCACAAATTGGCTGTATTTTGACTTTTATCTGCCAGCACTCTCCTAGGAGACAAGAGGGCAAAGTTGTGCTGACAGAAATGCTGGGAAAAGCACCAGGCTCCAGAGCTGGCCTGAGCAGTGTGCTGTGGCTGAGGCTGCATCCTTCTGCTCCCTCGGGTGCCGTTTTGAAGCCGTGGGGGCTGACCCCGGCCACGCACGAGCGAGGCGAGAAGGGGAGCACCACCAGAACCTTCCAGTTGATACCTGCGAGGAAGAACTGACAAAACACATCAGTCCCCGCAGCTCCACTAAAGGCCTTTGAGGCATCAGATGCGTTTTCGTGGTTTTCATTTGGAATCCACCAGAACGTTTCCTAGCATTTGCAGCTAATAGCTGGGTTTGTAATTCTTCATAGGGGTGATCTGAAGACAAGTAAATGTAATTCGCATTTCAGTGCTTGGAACTCTGTAAAAATCTGAGCATTCGGAGATGGCTTGAGCTGCAGCGTGGCTGGTGGCAGGGCTCTTTAACACTGCAAGGGAAAGAATGTGCTGAGTGCTCGTGTAAACAATAACAACATAAGCCTCTAAATTATGTCAGTCACCCCCACTCCAAACTTCCCAGAGGTAAATATCCTGCCTAATGAATTCTGCCATTTCATATGTAATTTAAAAACTAATGGTTTAGTATCAGAATATGATGAAGTGGAACTTCCAGAATCATTTAAGACTATGTGTTTGCAAATGCGCTTGACATTTCAGTGATGTTAATTTAGTTTATAGAAATAATGACGGTTAAACAAGGAATGAAACGAAACACATGATGATTTCCCAATCTATCAGCATTCCCATATGTGTTTAAAGATAAAAACAAACACAGATGGCTTTGACTTCATGGAATTTTGCTATAAGACCTGAGTAACAACCTTGGAGCCTGCCCCTGTGTTTATAATAGTAAGTTATAGCTTGCCGTATTTTTAGCACGTTGGTGCACCAGAATATCTGTGGCAGAAAACACACTGACATTTATGGGAATGTTTGAAAAAAATAAATAAATTGTGAGACTGCCTATTTGGACATGAATGGAAGACTGCCCTGTGCTTACAAACATACAGAAATTTCCTCTAATTTATTTTACATTGTAACCCTGAGAATTTGCAGTATGATATGCATTTTTTCCTTCTCTTAAGCACTCCCTTTCAGGGCTTACTGCTATTATTTGCAATTGCCAAGGATTTTAAATTAACTATGGAAAATACAGTAGTTTAAACCTTTTTCAGTGAAATAGCATTTGGATATTTTCCAGACTTCTGGAGTGCTCACGCTTCCTTAAGTAGCTCATTCTTTGTGCTTTTTATTGTCCATCCCTCTTTCCAACTAGTGGTTGTAATTATAGTTTTATCGTACAAATTTCTGATGGTAGGAAGGGTGGATCTTGGAGCCAAACATGAAGGGCCAGGCTGTTGGCAAGCCCCAAAACAAGTACATGAAAAAGGAAGGAACAGAGGGATAAAACAACAGATAGAGCCCAAGCCCAGAGTAGAAAACCTTTCTCAAATTGCTGGACCTCCTGCTCTTTGTGAAAACCATCAGCACCTAGAAAGGATGTTCCAGAGAGCACCGGGGTATGGGAGGAGATTAGGAAAGGACAACTCCCTCTATATGAGTGGGTGTCGTGAGCTTGTCATTAAAGATGCTACGTCAGATACTCCCACATTTCCTGGGAAGGTTGCATTTGGTGGGTATAAGGACTGTCATGCCACCCAGGTCTAAGGAGCAATGCGTGACGTTATCTGTTGGTTTTTAAATGATTATGTAATATTTCCTGAACTGGTATAATTTTCAAATGTGTTCCTTGTGTGTGTGTGTCTGTGTGTTAAGTTAAATTTTAAGACAAGTTTTGCTGCTGGAATATATATAAAACTTAATTGTTTTATATAACTTCTCTGCTTTCTTAACCACTTGCTCCCCTAATAAAAAGTGTGGGGCTTGACTTGGCATGGCTTACCTTCAAAGTTCTGCACTTTGTTTGTTTTACATCAGTTTGATTGCTTTGTCACCTTCTCCTTATTGTTTGGTGAATGATCTTAAAACCAACAGATCTTTTCTCTCTTCCCATTGCTGTTTGTGAGTGTTTCTATAGCCTCTAGAGGAGGAACTTTGTGTATTCTCTGGGGACTGTTCTTGGGTAAGGTCATTCATAGTTACGCTCCTACTGTGATGGTCCGATAAGGGGCTGTGGTAGTAATGAGGCTGGAATACAGGAAGCACATTTGACTTTGTATCAAATATGCATGTACCTGGGACTGGTCTCCTTTAATGTTCACCCTCACCAAATTGCTATATGCACTGTAATGAAAATATGCTGTTGTGTTTGTTTTGGGTGTTTTTTTTTATTTAGTCTTCCCAGAAAGATTAAAGGTGGACTAGGCAACAAAACCAAACTGCATGGTAGGTCAGCAGTCGTTCCAGAGCATCTTTGAGGTGTGCTGGGAGCCTTTTGCTGGAATGTTACAGGCTTGGAGATCTTTAGCTTGGGGAATTGTAACAGTAGCTTTTTCTTCTGTCAGAAGCACCTCTCTGCTTCCAGTGTTGTGTGAAGAATGAGTGTATTAACATCAAACACAAATTCGGTAAAGCCCCTGCAGGACAGTATCAACTAATTCCACTTTAACTTCTTTCTCTGTGGCACATCAAGAAGTTGGTGAATGTTGATATGTCTGAATTATGCAATTAATTTTAAAATTCTCTAATAATGTGATATTTAACTAAAAACGTTTCACTAATGAAAACCTTGTTGCTGTTCAAGTACTAAGTGAAAGGAAAAAAGTACTAAATAAAAAAGTTTATGAAGTATTTTGTATATAGACAGAAACATGCCAAAAGTCACCTGGTATACTCAGGAGTTTTAATAAGAACATAATCACCTTTTTGTATTAAAGCAAAGCTATGAATGACCTTACAGTTTCATTTAACTAACTTACTTCTCTGTGGTTATGCTTTAATCTCACTTTGAATGTTAACTCTAAACAGCTAACCTGTTTCTTCCCTTTATCCACTTTTTTCACCTATCATTGCATGACACGCAGGGTCAGTTTTGTGCATGACACCCGCTACCAGTATTGGTAGGTTCCAAATTTCTTTATTGATCTCTTTTTATACTGTATATTATGTGTATTCACTTGTTTCAAAAATCCTAGGCGAGATTTAGACAGTGACTAGAACTGAAGGTTTGTTTGTCCTTCTGGTTGAGTTTGCAGAGTGTTTAGAGTTGTAGATGAAAGCTGCAGTTTAGATGTGGTATCACCTGCTATAACAACTACACTGCAAAAGCATAATACCATGAATTCCAGTCTGCTTTTCAGTTTTCAGAGTTTTATTTCTCTTTATATTTTATATTGTCTAGTACTATAAAATCATAAAATACTGGGAAAAGCCAGCAAATTTCATCAGTGTTTTAAAGTTTCATAGTGGTGTGCCTATTTCTCCTTTTTGCTGTGTGTTAGAAAGTTTTATCAGCGTTTCCCAGAAATGCTTAATTTGATCCACAGAGGTTCTGTTGAAACCCGTGATCCAAATTTTGCTCCTCCTTTAATGCATTTGCAGCTTGGAATTAACATTTTGGGCATGCAAAATGGAAGTCCAATGCAACAGCCTCTAAGACAGAAGAGTAATCTTTCTTCTGTTCTGTAGCCCTATCCCAGTGATTTATTTTTTTCTGTGGGACTACTGAGATAAGCAGTTAAAATGTCAAACCTTTAAAACATCAAGTTAATAGTTCTCCCATGAAGATGTTGATTAAAATTCATTCTTAAAATGAGCAAAAGCAGCGACTTTCACAAAATCGACCTTGCTTTTTTAGATTCAAACTAAGCAGTACTTAAATCAAGAAAGTTATTATCATCCTTCTCCTGATTTTTACCTCAAGCAGTTGGCAATTTAACTCTTGATAAAGTCTAACAGTTATGCAGTGCTAGTAGGAAAAAAAAAAAGAATAAATTGGATTATAAAGGAAGACAGTGAGTATTTGGCTTACTTCAAAATGAAGATAAATGTAAATGATTCATTTTTAATTGCATTTAAAAATTAAGATAAACATTTACCAGTTTCCCTCTCAGTGAAACCCACTGTATTCTTTTTTTAGCAGAATTTTGTTTTCGAGTTCTTTATATCGATACTGAGGAAAACCAAATTGCCCATGTAACAATTCTCAGGTAACGGGCTATTTTGGTAGAGACCTCGTTTGCACAAGTAATCCTCTTCTTAGAGATAACACCCCTGTTTTCAATAGTCCTTGCTCTTTTTTTTTCTGGGAATCGCCGATTGTGTTGACAACCTTCCTTTAATTGTACTTGTAATAAGCTATTTTCCCTTTTT
>WEIS01009757.1:0-19440 GCA_013389965.1 Todus mexicanus | reverse complement strand
TTTTTTTTTTTTTTATTTCTCTGCCACGCTTTCTCGCTTTGCACTGTGATTGCATGCCATCTGCCGGTTTAACCCATGATGATGGCTTGCCGCTCTTGATATTCACCATGCCAAAAATACCACTTCTCTTACCATAATGCTGCACCCTCCTGTTCATTGCTTCCATGGTTCCCCTCCTGAAAGTACCCATGATGCACAACGCTACGGCCGCCACTGTCTCTGCAGCAACAACTCCTGCAACAAGTGTTCCCTTCGCCGCAACAGCCACAGCAAATCAGGTTTGCTCCTTTTAAAGCTTTCTTTCACAAGATCCCGAACTCTAAATGAGTGCTGAGATTTTTATTTTAATTTATTTTTTTAACAAAAAAAATTCTCCCGGAGAATTTTTTTTTTCTGTGTTTACCCCATCAAATTTTACTTTTATTTTTTAAGTCGTTTATAGCAAGTGTTTGTGGGACAGGTTGCACTTATTTAGAGTTAACATTTGTTGCAAATAATGATGTAGCTGTGTTTTGTGTTGCGATGTTTGTACCTAATTATTGTGTAATTAACCCAGCTGGAGTTAGAATCACCATAGTACTGGACTGCTTACAAAAGTCTATTATTAACTCCTAAGTTCAAAAGGACAATCGTCGCAGGTTTGAAATGTTCAGGTGTGTTAATGTAGCCTTCTCCATGCGGTGTGTGGAAATGACTCATTTGTAAGCATGGAAGCTGTCTAAAATCACAAGCAGGACAAAAAAAAAAAAAAAAGGAAACAAAACTGAATGTTTTCTGTAAATGCCAGTAATTAAAACAGCACTTGAGATATTTATGCCTATGCCTGCTTTATGTTGGAAAGTGTATCTTTAACCTGGGAGTTTTGTTTCCCTAAGGAAGGAGGTTGTTACAAAGAGCCCCTGCGGTTGCTGCAGAGGCAGGCCGGGATAGATGATACTTTCCCCTTCTCTTCTGTGGTTTGTTATGTTAATGGCAGTTTTCATTTTAGTAGGCTTTCCCCCCTCCTAATCTAGGACCTGACTGCCAGGGGAGACATATCTGTTGCAGCTCAGAATGTGTAGCTTTCACTCCTACGTTGGAACTGTAGAGATTCCCACCCCAGTGCACCCAGCGTCTGCCAGGAGTTGGGTTGCTCTGGCTGTTCTGGTGCTTTGGGACCATACCTGGGCACTTCTACCCAAGAGCTGTTTTCCCCTCAGGTTTTTAGAGGTCAAACTGAGGAGGAAACAGACAGATTTGCTCACCAAGAGAAATCAAAGGGTTATGTCCCCATCACCTTTCGTTTTGTTGCTTCTAGCCAGACCTACAAGCTGTCGCAAACTTAGTACAAGTGCTCACCTATTGGTTCATTCTCCTCCACCTGCCAAGAAATTACAAAGAAATAAGTGAACATGTTTCCTTAATAATGTTATACCAGCAGATTTATTTATTTCTACTGTCAGTTAAAAAACTATTTCAGTATCCCATGGAAAAATTTTCTGCAAAGATTTATTTATAATGATTCAGGAAAAATATACTACCTCTGAAATACACCCTATGTTCTTAAAGAAACACAAACCAGTCCCTTTTGTATATATTTTTGAAAGAGTTATTTGCCAACATTGTGGCGTTTATGCTTCTAGCAATTTCATCAGAGGAGGGTTGTCGTTTAGTGTGTTCCTTTCTGAGAACGAGCTTGTTTTAATGAAAAATTGCTTTTTCTAGGAGGAAAGTGCAGCAGGCAAATGGTGCTTTTCACTGTCCTTCCCAGAACAGCATCTGCAGCAGAAAACTGTTTGATGGTATCCAGTATAGTTTCGTGACCCCAAAGTGTGACAGAGGGACTTGAAAATGCCAAGAGATGAGGAACAAACAGGGTGGTTTGGGGAGGGCGCCAGCTGGGGACTTTCTCCAGCACGGGAGTGCAGCAGCGGCAGCCCCACCGTCCGCAGTCCTGAGGGCCAGAGGGGACTGACTGTGGCTGAAGTAGAATAAATACATGTATGTGTGCAAAAGGACCAGTAAACTGTCTTTTTTTTTTTTTAGTTAATGGGAATGCTTTCACACAAGTCGCTAGTGCCACTGGGGAGCTACGGGGTATACCCTAATGCGCTTTCTCATCTGGCAGGATAGCAGGCAGAGCCCCTCCTTTCCCAGTGCAGGTTTTGTTTGTATTGGAGGATTAGAGCATTTAAAATCTAACAGGAATTGTAAAAAGCATCTGTCTGTATTTATTTAGTTGCATATATTTGTGTGTGTGTGTATATGTAGAACTCCATGCTGGGATTAAAGGACAGTTTAACATGGGGATGGGTTTCCACTTGTTTAACTTCAGACATTTGGAAGTTCGGCATCCACTTCATCTGCTTTACTAGAAGTCCATGTTAGGGCAAGGTAAATTGCCATGGAGGATCCTGCCTCTATATCTAGCCTGTGAACAGGGTGTAGGTGTGTAACTAAAGCTCTGCACCACTGCACGTGGAGGAGACATGAGTCCCACTCCAGCAGCTTTTCTTGTTGGCTTCTGTAGTGTGTGCCGTTGCTGTCTTTCTCTTCTTGCTTCTCTTTGTTTTAGTTATTGCGCATCTTTAAAAGCCACTGTAAAAAACTGTGTATTTGAAAGGAGGAAAGGTTGTAGTAGTTACTTCTTCTTTGTAAGAGGCAAATCTCCAAGTTTGCTGTTTATTTAAAACCTCCTAACAGTTGAAGATAAAGTTACAGCACTGGTGAAACGCCCCATATTAACTCTGTTATCCTAATGCTCAGTATTTCTTTAGCCCAACAAAATCAGAAGGAATGGGTAATTAACTTGGACTAAGACTCTGTTCATGGTAATAATGTCCTTTGTTAGTGTCCTCTTGTGTGGATTTAGTCTCCTGTGTATTTCAGAAAATGACTTTTTTATTCCCATCTAGATAAAATTTCCTTTCGTGGTCTGTGCCACACTGCTTTACATATCTCTGAGATAAGGTTTCCACCTTTCAGTGTTTCTACCACACTTTTTAAATCAACTTGCAACTTGCAGCCCATCCCATTTTGGCTCTCATGGCTTCTCCTCACAATGCTAGGCATGAAAAGAAAGTTGTAGCAGGGATTAATCATTTAGCTCAGTATCATTTTCCTTAGTATTCTAACTTAGGGAAAGATTGCTGGACTTCCTTGGCTTGAATGTGGTGATCCCAGTGTCCTTAAAGCATCAATGGAAGGAGAAGTCAACAAGTTACTGAGCCTCAGATAATGGCTAAAAAAAGCCTGGAAATGTTGTTGGGTCCTGTAAATTATTTAGTATGCGCTGTCAGCTTGTATTTTGAAAAAAGATGAACTATGTCTCCTGTCTTCTGTATGTCCTTTCTTTCGGAAAATAACATCAGTAACAGCTCAAAATGTGCCTGCGTTGGCACACGCACAGTGAGTCATGCTTGGCCAGCAACCTCTGTGCATTGTGTGTTCAATGTATGGCACGAGGCACGTGAGAAGATTGTGTAGGGTTAAGGACTGTACTGTAGTCCATCCGGAAGGGTGACACCAGTTAAGAATGTGTGGAAAATTGCAAGTCTCTTTCTTTTCCTGGCTTTCAGAAGCTGAGTTTTAAATCCAAAGTAATTTTCTTGCAGTGTACTTCAGAGGGGAGGAGAATCAGTTTGCCTCAGTGCAACGAAAACAGGGTGGAACAAAAGTGCTTTACCAAACCCTGTTTTACAAATCCTGATTGAAAACTGACTCAGCTGATGCAAGAGCTGGTGGTGTTGCTGTTCGCTGTGTGGACATCTTGTGAGGGGGTGTCCCCACTTACTTTAGCTGCCAGGCAGTGATGAAAGGGGATGGAGGGGAGGATTTCAGCTTGGGATTTCCAGTGAAAGGCAGATGCACTTCTAAAGGTATGCAAAGAGTCTAGGAGCATGGCCAGTCAGAGATGAGAGGTCTTTCCCCTTTTCCTCTTACCCCCTTCACAATTCCTCCAGCTGTTCCCACTGGAGTGGGGCTGAAAACCACAGCCGCTTAACCTCACGTCAGGGTTAGATCTTTAATGAATTTACATTCATTTGTTTTGGGGGAATGGTGACAACATTTTCCAGGAGGATGGAACCAGCAAACTTCCAAGTAGCATGAAGTGATGGTGAGAAGGAACGTTAAGGCGTGTATATGAAGGGTTTGGTCCTAGCTCCCTCTAGTGAATGATGTGGGCAGAGGTATGTAAAGCACTTTATTTAAAATATTAATACAGTAATTGTATGTCAATATATACTTCAGAGATCTTTAACAAAGATTTTGATTATTACTGCTGTAGCTAGTGGGCTAGCAGTACTCAAGGAAGCAAGGAAGCAGTTACCTGTTCTGCCTCGCTCACAGGTAGCCATAAGATTTCACGGAGGATAATCTATCCTGACATTATTTGAGGTGTTACTCTGAATTCTGGCACTGAATTTCAATTTTGAGTAATGCCAACACCTGCTTTGAGGGGCTTTGAATTTCAAAGTAGGAAGCCTTACTAATGCTTCATTTACATATGTGCATGACTGAGTCCTCCAAGGATTAAAATGTTAGGACTCAGCCCAAAACTGAGACACCTATGTGTTGATATCTCAGTATGGCTGTGTACATGCAGGCTAGAAGTTTAAGTACCCATTGTGGACTCTGAAAGTTATCAGCACATTCAGATGAAATCTGGAGAATCGTCTGGCTCACGCAGAGCTTCAGAAGGCTTGCCAGGCCTTGGTTGAGTTGCCAAAACATGTGTCTACTGATGTTTTAGATTGTCCTAAGGTAACCTTGGATGTCTGGGTTATCCAGGACATTTTAACAAGCTTGGCAGGTGCAATACAGGACCTACAGACCAATCTGCACACTTCTGAAGCAGCAGCTGGATAACAGGCAGGAGACCTTCACCCAAATGGTACTAAAAGCTTGGTGAGCAAATGACCTGAGCCTGCAGTGGGTGATCGCATGAAGTGATTTCCAGGCCCCGCTGGCTTACTGACTCTGTTGTATCACTCCATTGACTGCAGCAGCAGGATAAGACACCAGCATTTCTCTGTCTTAATCTATGCCTTCAAGCTCAGTGGGTGCTTCCTTAGTTCTTGGTTATTACAGGGCAGTTACCAAATGCCAAATAATTTTAAAAGAAAATAGTCTTGCTCACATCACTTCAGTACAGAACAGTACATGGCTTTATTTTCTGTAGCAATGAAAATGAGCCAAACACAAGCAATGTAAAAACAATGTTATAAAGAATACTGTTTAAAGATGTTTGGTAACAATGTTATTCTACTGGTTATATGACCTTTAACCAGGAAGGGAAAGTTAAAAGCAGATCCAGTCGAAAATTAAATACGCATAGTCCGTGTCTGATAAGAAATAAAAGATCAACAGGCTCTCTCATGCGAAGGCTGGTGATTATCTAGCACAGCTGCTTTAAATTATGCATCAGCGTTCGCACTAAATTAGGTGGCAATTATGCGGATATTAATTATGGAATCAGTCAGTAGCCTTCAGTTTTGTCAAAATCTGTAGAAATACAACGCGAAGTGAAAATAAAAAGTTATGTTACATTCGAGTGCCACAAACAAAAGGGCAATTTAAATATTTGCCCTAGAATTCCAAAAGTAGTGAACATACCGTCAAATACAAACATGCTGAATGTTTAGCAGGGAATTGATACACTGTGTGCTCCCTCTGGAGAGAGAGGAGGCAAGACATGCCGCAGCAGAGCACCCATCCTTGCCAATGTGCCCACAAAGGCAACTGCCACTCCCGAAGCAGGCAGATTCTCCTTAGATGAAAATGTCATAGAATCATTTAGGTTGGAAAAGACCTTTAAGATCACTGAGTCCAACCATTAACCCTACTCTACCAGGTCCACCACTAATCCGTATCCCCAAGCACTGAATCTGCATGGCTTTGAAGCACATCCAGGGGTGGTGACTCCACCACCTCCCTGGGTGGCCTGTTCCAATGCCTGACAACCCCTTCAGTGAAAAAGCTTTTCTTAATGTCCAGTCTAAACCTCCCCTGTGTGCAGCTTGAGGCCATGTGGCACCTACTCAAGCTAATTTCTCCTTCAGCATAAAGCAGAAACATCAGTTGCTCTCTTTTGCAAATATTCCGTGGTGTTCCCAAAAAGGGTTTCCTTTCCAGTCTACCCATCTAGCCTTCTGGCAGGGCAGAGGGCTGTCTTCAGCACTGCTGACAAGGCTTTTTCTGCCTCAAGTTCCCTTTCTTGCTTGTGGAAACCTGCTGAACTTTTAAACAGGAAAAGAGCAGTAATATATTGAGAAAATGAATTGAAGAATCTGAAAGGTAGTAGGAAACAGCCTCTTTTGTTGGTTAAGTGCAAGCTTTTGAGAAGGAAGGTAGGAAGGGGAAACAAATGTTATTTACATCCTTAGTGGCAGTATGCACCAACGCGACAAATAAGAGCCTATGTGAAATTCTTGTTAGTGATTTGGAAAGCTTTAATTGTGATTTCTAAGGGAATGGGGCAACAGATAGGAAAGCACATTTGCTGTGAAGTATCTAAGCAATTTTTGTCTTTTTTTATTAACTGTAAGTTTTGGTCTCAAAATTCCATTAAGTCTCAGTTTAAATGCTCCTATAGAAAATTCTGTTCTAACAACAGAAAGAGTGATTTGAATTGGACATGAAAAAGTCCAAAGAAGGAGGGGGAGGAACAGGTTCCTTCTCAGACATATTGGCAGAGGGGCTGCTTGTGGGGAGTGAGCCCTGGACAAGTGGTAGCTGGTGTCTAGCAAGCCCATGTATGATGCCATGCTACTCCATGGCAGTCATAGGCACCTGGGATGCAGGACTGGACATTTCGCCTTGTACCTGTGCCAGGCTGGAAAAATGAACCTAAATGATCCTTGATCATGAAGAGTCATTTCTTTAGAGTAGAGATACCTGAATAGCAATAGCTTGTCGAGGTAGGAAAGGCAACCTTAAACTGCTTGCTACCTCTTTCATGCTAGACACCTGAGAATCATAAGCCTCAATTCAATCAAGTTATCTTGTCTGAAGGCACTGACTTACATGTAGATAGCGATAACTTTTGGAATTAACAGTTTGCAGGCTCAAGAAGTCAGAGTTTACAATCTTAAAGCCCACAACAAATCTCAAGGAGTATCAAGAAAAGACCCTTTGAATTACCTTGAAACAAATGACATTGCAAAATACGTGGCAAAAGTTTGTTTTCTTAAACTGTAAGGCAACAAAGAAGCAAAGCCCTAAGATTACAACGGAAAATTTAAAGAAGCTCTACTTTAAGACTTATGCAAACATCAACCAAGTCTGTCTTAATAACATTTTTTTTGTCTGTTAAGATAGTATGTTGTTTCTGTGTAGATGGGGAAGACTTCTGGCAGACTTGCATACAGAGTTTTAGCTTACATGCTTATATACAAGAAGCCAATGGGGAAAAAAGGAAAATCTGTGGATTTTGGTTGGATTTTTGTAAGAAATCCCTCCCTCACACACCACTGGCCCTGTAGAGAAGGCCTGAAACCTGATTTCCTCTGAGAGCCTGCTAGATGGCAGTGTCACATAACACAAGCAGTAAGCGCAGGCAAACACTTCTTTCTTTTACATAACAAAAATCAAGACATATTTCCCTTTCCTGTTACAGACTGGTTTAGTTTTCATATTACTGCAATTAAAAAAATGTATTTATGTTTGATATGATAACTTCCTTTTGTGGTCCTGCATTCAATTATTCAACAAATGATACTTTGACAAGTTGAGTAAAAGTCTTCTGGGGCATATATTTATTATTTAAACACAGGAAAATTTTTCTGAGGTCAGCTAATTTTGTAGGCATTTATGGGGAAATGAGTTTGTTGCATTGTGCTTCGCACATACACACAGCTCATGTGAGTCTGCCTTTTTCCATCATAAAATTTTAACAACACAGTGCAGTGGAGAACTCCAGATTTACTGGTTTGGGATTCTGTTTTTCGAAATAATTGCATCGGGACATCCCTAGCTGCTCCAACTGTTCTCCCTTGAGCTAAACAAGTATATATATTTATTTTTTTTTATCTGAGCGTATGATTTATTGCCCACCAGAAATGCCAGTCTTTGGCTTGGAGTGTGCAGGAGGCTGCCCACATAAGCACAGTGGGAATGCTTCTTTATTTATTTATTTGTTTGTTGTACCTGTCGTGACTTGCAGCTGGAGGCAGAGATTTGTTCGCTTTGACTGACTTCATTTTTGGCACAGTATTGTCTGCAATGACACACAATAGTATCTGTGTCTGGCTATGTGAGAGTATTCAGACAGAAAGAAATTTAAGGAGGCAGTAAGCAATCAAAAGTCAGGAACATAAAGATTTCCTCAAAGAAGTTTTAAGTATAGTGAGTTTTATAAAACTGATTCGTGTTATAAGGGTAGTGTCTGATGAGTAACCTCGATGAACATAGCTTTGGTACTTTTCTGCATTTGAGTTAAGTTCTGGATGTTGCAGTTGACAGTTTCTTGCTTGGAAAAGAGCCTGAACTGGAGCGCCAGGTTTTGGGAGGGGAGGGGTTTCAGAGCAGTGGTTGCTGCTGGGGAACCTGCAACACTGCTAGCCATGCTCTGTGTACAGCGTTCGCTAAAAGGGGAACAAAGGTGTATTGGCAGCCTCGTCCTGTGTGATTTGGGCATGCTTGGTATGTAAGAGGAAAATATAAAGTGGGTTTTGTTAAAAGAAAAAGAAAAAAATGCTAGGTGAGGACACCTATGAAAATGCAGGTTTGAAAAAGTAACACCCCATCAGAGGCAGCGCAGAACTTGTGCTTGGCCTTTCATTCCTTTGTGCTCTCAATTTCCCTGCATAAGCCTATTCTGGTTTGGGGGGTTTTTTTAATTCAGGAAGAGAAGGAAAATGGCTTGAAAGTAGGACATGAAAAACACAGATTATTGCAGTAGCTCAGGCCAGCCACAAGTTAAAGTGACTATTCAAAAATCATTGTACAGGTGCTCTTAAAACATAACAGTAGTGTTCTTCTCATTTCTGCATAGTTTGCCTGCTACCTGTGCGATTAGTTAAAAATAGATTTTGCTAGAGTATATTAGAGCATGTTATGATCAAATTTTAGTACTACATTATTTATTACTTTAAAGAAGAATAAATAAAGCCAGATTGCTTTCGTTTTTTAAAACAACTAGTCCTGTTTCTTTGGAGTGAGTAAATACCTATTAAGTTAAACTTAAATATTATACATTATTACTTGAGTAAATACCTATTGAAGCTCATAAATGTGCTAAGGAGTTGGCAGCACAAATGGCTTTGGACTCTCTTTCAGGACCTTGTGAATATTAAAGAATGATGCTGTTAAACCATTGAGCCCTTTGGGATACCATAGTTGCCTGTATCTTTTCTTTAGATCATCATGAAGAGCTGGATTCAGACAAGGTCTTTGTCAGCTTTATGACACCCTGATGGCCAACAGCTTGTGCCTGATGGATGGACTCTGAGAAAGCCAAGCAAATATGACCTCCACCCCTCAGAAAACACCTGATGCCCCCCTGTATTAGTCACTGTATGGGCATGCAACCAAGGAGATCATCTGTGGCCTAGAGATATGTCAACGGTTAGGTCTCGGCTGGCCACTAGACAGATGTTCTCTGTTACTCCTCTTCATTCCTAAAGGGGAAGAGAAACAGAAAAGAGGAGAGAGACTTATTGATTAGAAAACTAACACAGCTTTAAGGAAAGTAATAATGATAATAATAAAATGGAATATACAGAAATATGTATAAAACCAATATCAAACCCAACCCCCCTGATGGCAATTACATCACCATCACCATTGATGCTGTGGAGCAGGCGCTAGGGAAGTCAGCTTTATACTGAATATTATATGTATGGGATGGAATCCCTCGCTGGTCAGTTTAGGATCACCTGTCCCAACTGCTTTTCCCCACAGAGGCAGCCTTTTACATTCTGCACCGCTAACATGGCACATAAGATCTAGCAGTTGTCTTTAGATTTTGTTTGGGAATATGTTTGTTTGTTGGTGTGGGTTTTTTTCTTTTCAGTTTTTGCAGAAGACCTTGTAGAAGGTTGCTAGTTTGACACTAGTTTCACATGGGTACAAACTGGTGACCACGAATTTTGACAGTTGAAAGGGACAAATGGGTGAGGCAGGCCTGAGGTTAGGTGGGCAAATGTGTTCAGTAGAGACAAGGAAGAGAGACTCTTGCGTCAGTGACAAGACCTGCGATGTCATGCAGACGGTAGCTCAGGAAGGGATTTCCAGCGGGGGATTCTGTGTTGTTGTTCAGGGGTCAGTACTGGGGCCAGTGCTGTTTAATAACTTTGTTGGCAACATGGACATTGGGATTGAGTGCACCCTCAGCAAGTTTACTGACAACACCAAGCAGGGTGGTTTGGTTGACACACTGGACGGAAGGAATGCCAGCCAAAGTGACCTTGACAGGCTTGAGTGGTGGGCCCATGCCAACCTCATGAAGTTCAACAAGGCCAAGTGCAAGGTCCTACACCTGGGTTGGGGCAATGCCAAGCACAAATACAGGCTGGGGGATGAGTTGATTGAGAGCAGTCTTGCTGAGAAGGACTTGGGGGGCTACTCATGGATGAAAAACTGAATATGAGCCAGCAAAATGCACTCGTAGCCCAGAAAGCCTGGGCTGCATCAAGATAAGTGCAGCCAGCAAGTCAACAGAGAAGATTCTGTCCCTGTAGTCCACTCTTGTGAGACCCTACCTGGAATACTGTGTTCAGCTCTGGGGCTCTCTGTACAAAAGACATGGACCTGTTCAAGCAAGGCCAGAGAAGGGCCGTGAAGAAGATAAGGGCACTAGAACACCTACCCTATGAGAACAGGCTGAGAGAGTTGAGGTTGTTCAGCTTGAAGAAGAGAAGACTCCAGAGGGACCTTATAACAGCCTTTCAGTACTTAAAGAGACAGGAAAGATGGAGAGGGACTCTATCAAGGAGTGTAGTGGTAGGGCAAGGAGTAACAGTTTCATACTGAAAGAGGGTGGGTTTAGATTAGATGTAAGGAAGAAATTCTTCACTGTGAGGGTGGTGAGACACTGGAGCATGTTTCCCAGAGAAGTTGTAGATGCTCCATCACTGGGTGTGTTCAAATCCAGGTTGGATGGGACTTTGAGCAACCTGATCTGGTGGAAGGTGTTCCTGTCATGGCAGGGGGATTGGAGCTAGATGATCTTTAAGGTCCTTCCCAACACAAACCATTTTGTAATATGATTAAAGCTAGTTCTAGGTTGTAGAAAGGGGGCAGGACAGCAGCTAAGGTGGGAGGATTGAGGTGTGTATACCCAAGCACCTTTCCACCTTAAGCATTGGGAGCAGGCAGGCTGCTTTTAATGTAAGCAAGAGTTGGAGTCAACTCAGTTGTTAGGCAGGTGGGGACAGGGACAAACGCCTTGAAGGAGCATCAGTGGGAGTCCTGAGATGAGGGATTAGAAAGCTCAGGCTGATGCTCTGTGGAGCTGCTGCTGCCAAAGCCAGGGAGAAATAGAGGGTGAAAATGTCCATCCATAAGGCTATGTAAAAATTAAGCAAGACCAAGCATAAATGATATGATAGTGATTACTCTCAGTAAATGTCTGGATATTTACTCATCCTTTTCCACTTCTGATTAAAAAAAACCCTGATTTATTTTGAAGAAAAAGAACAAGACGCATGCCACAAAAGTGCATTCTAAGAGAAAATGAGAAATAAAGAGATGGAGGCATTTCCCAAAGGCATGAGGACATATAAATAGTCTTGGGTTTCATGTCAGAGGAAAGAAATACTTGGTGTTAGCTTTATTTTTAGAAAGCGGGAGAAGTTATGAGACAGCCTGATATGAGCCAGCTGTCTGAAAGTATCTGTCGTTTTTAATGTATACCCTAGATATATCTGACCAGTCTGCTACTTGCGTGAGGGAAAAAAAAAAAACCACACAAAAAACCCCAACACCATGAAAATAGAAAATGTCACTGTGGAAGGATTCATCTGCCTTGATGCAGGTGTCTGAAAGTTAAGTACCTTAGTGTGAACTGTTTGCCACAGACTCTTACATTCGGTGGAGGGGAAAAAAGCATCATGAGTTGATAATCTGACTCACGGTAAAATAAGTTGCTTGAGATGGGCTAGGAAAATGTAAAATAAGGTGACCAGCTGAGGCGTACATGTCTGAACTCATCTGAGATGCATCTTGTCTACAAGAAATTCCTATTACTACACTGTTTGAAAATGAAAGGCTGAGCAGACTGAAATGTTAACTACATACAAGTTCATTTTTGGAGAGATAAGTGCTTGACAATGTGGAGATCAAATACAATCCTAATGCGCCCTTAAAATGTACTAACACTTTTGGAGCCAAATGTGATTTGGAAAATAATTTCCAAACTTCTGAAGGAGAAACATGTCAGAGGTAGATGCAAAGTCATGTTTTCCAGCTGATCCACTGTGACAGGCCTTTAGTTGAACAAGAGTTCACGTACACTGAATTCATGCAGAATGGTAAATTTTCTGTATTTGTTGTTGTATAATAAATCTGAAACTGGAAACAGAATTTAAAACAGAGAGAATAAAGAAACTTCATGAGTTGTAGCTTCAAGACAGAAAATCTCAAGCCAAACAGTGTTCTTTAAATTCCTAGTACCTGGTTATGAGTCTAGGTTATTTGGTTAATTCTGTGAACTGTATAAGGTAAAGCAGTGCACATAGTAATCAGGGTGTCAGAAGAGTTCACAAGGTGGAACTTCCACCTTAATCTAAAAGAGATTCTTGGTTTTATTTGTTAAGTCTCGAGACAATAATTGATCACAACCGTCTTTGTTGGATCTGAGGAAATCCCAAGTTGATACGGATTTGTCTGCTGCATACCATGGTTTGGTAGTTTGGTGAGAAGCTGAAACCATTGGCAGTAACATCTCTCTTAGTTGTCATTCCCAAGCAGAACTGTATCACCCTTAGGAGCAGCCCTGACTGAATTTTCGGATGTTCTGTGTTGTACAAGAGGCTTAATGACCACTGTGGTCATTCAGAGATCCTGAAAGTAAAGGTCTAAAAGAACCATGCTCCGATAGAATGGAGAGAAAGCCTTGGCCTTTGGGAGATGAAAACGTCACTCTAAGGAGCTGTAAAATCTGAAAGAGCAAATGCTGCTTGGTGGTTAGAAAATAGTTGGCAGAAATTTAGGTTCATGCTGTGTGTTAAACGCTGAGCTAGACGATCCTTGAGGTCCCTTATGACCTAGTATTCTTTGCTTCTATGGTACTTTATGTATAACTAGTTTCAGAGAGGCCAAGTAACTACACCAGCACAATTTTAGTGATTTTGGTCCAAGGGTAGCCAGCTTTCTCACATTTCAAACAGGTACCAAGCAAGATGGCAATGAAGAGGGTAGCTTGTGTTTATGATTGCCTCCCAAAAATCCCCTTTGCTGTTATTAAATCTTCTGTGCATTGCTACTCCAGACCATAAGTGCCAAGCCATTCTGCTTATGCTAGAAATAGAGTTATTATGACATCTCTTACTGCAGCAGCAGCAACAGGTATGTTTTCTGGCACATCTGTATCCACACCTGTGGATCTTATCCATACAGAGCATGAGGAAATGCTTTCCCGTGCTTGTCCTATAGACCTTTGTACATGGGACAATGCACACCCATTGTATAGTCTCATGCTTCAAGTATTTATGCTTATATATACTATGGCAAATGTTTCAACAGATTATATGAAGTTTCTGTGAAGTATAATGATATAATAGTATCACTGCAAATAAGACAAGTCATATATATGTACATTTGAGATGTAATTCTTCAAACAGTAGTGAACTGGAAGGTTGTTGGACCTATTTACAAGTAACTAGTGAGTTCAGACTGTAGCAAGTGTTCATAGGGATGTTCCTTCATCAGTATGTTCTGTACAGCTTCTCCTTTTTCAGCACGCAAGCGATGGAGCAATTAGCAGTGATGCAGACTTAGATAGTCTCCGTTTTCCATCACAGTTTATTACTTCGTTTGTAGATTAAACAGAAGAGGTTCACAGTATGTTTTCCATGTAAAGTAGTTTAGCAATTTATGTTTCTCTGTCAGACACAATGAAAAAACCAGTTGCAGAAGCTGATACATGTGTATGTAGCTATGACAGAGTTGTGATATCTGTTGAGAAATAGGGTGTGAACATATAATTAAAGACTACGGGATATGCTTTACACTTTGTGGCTAAGGTTTAAAAAAATCTAGCTCCTCAGTTCTGCATCTTCACAGTGGAGAAGCTTGTTCTGAAGGAGAGATTTGAGGGTTTTTTTCCTAGGAGGCCTCCTACGTATACTCAAAATAGCCAGGGTGCAACATGCCCTAGTTACATCCCCTGCACGAGTGGCAGCGTGGTAAGGACAATGTGGTGGGAGCAAACTGGCTCTGTAGCCACTGGCAGCAGCAGAAGCATGGTGGGGAGGGCTCCAGCTGCTCCTGCACCCTCAGCCACGTAAACAGGACGTGCTCGCGCACAAAAGGAAAGTGTTTACATTGTCTTCGAGGTTTCCTGAGTTTTGAGAGGAGGGGATAAATGGCAGGAATAAGAACAGGGTGGTGGAAGTCCCTACCTGCGCTCTGCTGCTCACTGGAGCAGGGCAGAGAAGGGGTCTCTGCTCTTTCACATTGACCCAGGACCCCTCTGTCCTGCCTGGCACACGGCAGGGTGAGTTGCGCTTGGGTTAATCAAAGCACCAGGGACAGTCCTACCCTTTTCCCAAGAAACAGCCTGACAATAGAGCCTCTGCCTTCTCTGTCACTCATACAGGGGGAATTGTGAGCTTCAGTCTTGTGGGGCTCTTCGACCTTTTAGGAAAACCAACATAAGGGGCTGTGATCTGTCTCCATGTACAGAGAGAAAAAAGCTAGAGGAAAATGCAAGCTTATCCCCTTCAAAGTTGGCAGACGTTGTAGGCAGCTGCAGTGTCTGAAATTCTCTTATTTTACACTGTGTAGATTTGTGTCCCACTAAATCAGCCCTCAGGATCCCTTAAATACACTTGCGTGATTATGGCTCACTCAAGATAGCTAAAGCTACTTTATTAATTACATTGACATGTTGAGTTGTAACATGCTAAAAATATCAGTGCAGATAATCTTGGTCCCTTCTTATTTTCAGCACAGCTACGTTCTTTGTAGGTACTGTCAAATCTCCATCCTGTAGATGGACCAGGGTTATCACAGGCAGGGCTTTATTATTTCAGCGAAGGTATTTCTTTGTTATTTCAATAGGAAACAGAAGATAGGCGATAAGCTAACAAACTCACAATGGGTGGAAGTTCATTAAAAATATATGTCCTTGTTGTATGTATGATGTATTTAGATGTTAAGCCCTTTGGAGCAGCAGGTGTTTGTACAGTGTCATTACAGTGGGGCCTCACGTGTCACCAGATTGTCAGTGCTGATGGTAATCAAAGATGACTTTTTGGCACGCTGCAAGTTAAGTGGGGTCAGGGAGCCAGGAGTTGCACACAGCGAGCTGGGCAGTTACAGTTGTGAGATGTGTTAAAACGTGACTGGGCAGGGGACTGGGACGAGCACCTTCTAGGCAGAGGTGAGCGTGTTTCTTTTTGGCAGTCTGTATGTCAGAGGTAGTATGTTGCTGAAGTTATTTTAAAAACACCCTTTTCCCCCCTCCCCCCTTAAAAATAAATATTGCATTAAGCAGCGGTCTAGCAATACACAAGTAGGTCAAAGTGCTGTCGTGACTATCTTGCATACCACCTACAAATACAGTTTGAAAATATGTCAACTGCTAAATTAAAGAGGAAGAGCAGGCGATACGCTCTTAATTCCTTAACCTGTGCTTAAGTCTGGAGCTCAGATTAGTAATGACGTGGTAAAACATCACACCCCTGGCTTTTGACATCACTTTCACCAACAGCTGTTTCAGGCAGGTGATGGAAATCTGGATTGTTTTCCAGTGCTGTGAGCAGGTTGGGTTGGTTGCTGGGCACATTGTGCATTTAACCTTCACAGTATTGGAAGCACAACAGTTTGCATCTATAAAATGGTGCTTCACCCTCAGTTTGAGACATTATGGAGGTAAAGCAGCAAGGTTAGTGAGTACCTAGGTGCACAGAGGTACCATTATGATCTTCCCCCTGGATCCCCTGACATACGGAAGTGTAAAAAAACCCTCTTAAGTTCACTGACCTGTGGATAATTTTTTTAGGAAATAAGCAGCTGCTAAAAGTGCATTGAAAAGACACTTTAGCTTACTGAAAAAACCCAGCCCAGTACATCTTCTTGCTTGTTAGTGGCGAGAGGCACTGCCTCAACTGTTTCCCCTGGTCGTTCTTGACTTTGTGGAGCAGAGTGGGAGCTGGGGTATTGCACCAGGCACCTATGCACTTCTGAGCTTCCTTGGGAAGTGTGGGCCTGCTTACCCTTTTGCTGATAGCCAGGGTGCTGATGGTGCACACCCCCCGGCAATGGCCAGGCCCTGCCTTTGTGGCTTTGGCACCATCTCCAGTGTTTTGACATGTAAAATACCCCCTCTGCATGTTTTCATGCATGTGAGGACACATATTCGGGAGGAAAATGACCAGGTTTGTGAAACGCAGATGTCTCCTGGGCAGCATGAGGATACGGGATGCTGTCCTGTATGGGATGCTATCCCATATGGATGCTGTCCCATACAGGGTGCTCTCCCGTGCGAGGTGCCCCCGAGTTTAGTTAGTCCAGCACCAACCGTCTGGGCAAACTGCTCTCCCCATGTCACCTAAAAGCGCGATCATGATTTCCTTTTTCTTAACAGATAATCCTGAAATAGCCGGCAGGAGCGGAACGGAGTGTCACGAAGCCTCCCTGCGGACGGCCAAGCACGGCTACTGTACATACTACCCCGTCTCCTCCTCTCTAGAGTTGCCACAAACTGCATGCTAAGTCAAGAATTTGTTCTTATGGACAAATCACAAACTCAAAAAAGCTAGTGCTGCTATGTCATATATGAATATTAAATATGGTATGCTTACTATACTCCAACCTAAAATAGTTAACTACCTGATACCAGCTGTGATGTTTCAAGACATAAAGGGTAACATTTAGTTTTAAAGATTTTCTAAACATAGTTTAATTCTTGCAAATATTGTCTTTTCTCCATAACTATACCTAAAGGAAATGGTCCAGTTGAGTTAGTTTCGTGAGATTCGGTGTTTACGAATCTTTCGAGCTCAGCAATAATTAAGTTGTATTGGCTAAAAACTTATCCCAGTTGCAGGTTTGATTTTCACCCAAACTATGATTGGGGTTTTTATTCTCAGTTAAAAAAATCAATAAATCTTGGTTTTACTCCCCTAGTGAGTTGATTCCAAGACAGAGGAAGTGAAACGCAGCCCAGTGTCCTGCACATCACCCTGCCAATCTGAGTATTTTTAGCCAGAAGTCCAAAGTAAAGCACAAATTCTTTAGATGCACATGGTTGGTGTTTGACTTGTATGGAGAAGTTGCATTTGAATCATAGCAGAATAGCAGAAGAAATTTAAAAAATTTGCACAGTATGAACTTCATACCCCTTTCGATCCCCACAAGAACAAAGTCTTGAGAATATTATTTTACGAGTATATTTATAATGTTTTTAAAACAGACTTTGCAGAAGTGCCTAAATTTTGTCACATCAGACTTGATGGAAGTGAGCCTGATGCCAACAGTCAAATCTCACCGGAAGTGAATAATCTTTCAAACTCATATAGTCAAGTTACCAAAAAGATACAAGGTGTTAAGAAGTAACTTCTAGAAGTGTAAAATCAAATAAACAAAAGACCAAACTAACAAAAGGAGAAAAAAAAAAAGAAGGCTGTAGATGAAGAGATTTGTATGATACTCTTAATTTAATTCAAATTCAGTTGAGTCACTGAAACTTCGTAGGTGACTTTAATCTAGATTATTAACTGAACACTAAGAATGTAGAATGAGATTCAGTTTAATAAATCATTACTGTATTTGAATTTTTTTTAATTGGATTGTAAGATTGTAACCAGATTAGAGTGGAGAAAAAAAAATAGTTCTTTTAATTGTTTTTCTTTAAAAACATATTTTATGTCACAGAAGTATGAAGATATCTTTAATACAATTATATACATGTTATATCTACATACATACATATATATGGATGAAGCAGATTTTAATGTTGTTTACTTTTTTAAATACTTTGTTGATTTACAAGGTAATTATATATGTATAATTAAAATTTCATTTGTTTGATTTGAGATTTGTTTCAAGCACTATTGTACCAAATATTTCATATTCCACATTTTATATGTTGCACATGTATCACATAAATGACATAGTTTTTAAATTATTGTTTAAAAAAAACAAGACAGCTGTTATAAATGGATATTATGTATAATTGTTTGCAGCATAAGTTTTCTATGTGGACATTATTAGTGATTGCAGTATTTTAACTTAACCTCTTCAGATTGATTGTAAACTATTTTAAACTTTGGCAGCACTGCCTGTTCTGGACGACTGAAGGCACTAACCATATAATTATTTGTCTAGGAAATTATTTTCCGGGCTAAATCTTGTTTGTCCGATGTCTAATTACTATCTATTTATATATAAAGCTGGAGATTTGATCATCCGAAAGGAAAAAAATATTCACAATTCGATTGTAAAATTAACATAGTGCTTGTAACGTTGCATTAGTTTTAATTTGTGGGAAAAATAATGTATCTTAACTTGTTACTTTAGCAGTTAAGGTATCACCATTATATACTATTAAAACACTAATATTTGTAGACTTTCTCAGTCATTATAACTAGGTAGTTGACACTGCAACTTGCCTATATCTGTCAAAGTTGTTTTTATTTTTTTATAATAGTTAATTTAGGCATTTGGGTAGCTTATTGTATAATACTAAATGGTAAATTATCCATGTTGTTTAAATATTTTCTGTAGATAAACTCCTCAAGACATTGTTTTGTGTGAACTTTTTATGTTTCAAAATAACTGTTATTCTATGTTTTTTACAATTAATCCAATACTACTATTTTTTGCCCATGGATGATGAAGCTTCAGATACATCAGGTCTTTCATCCAGATAAACTGACAGACAAAAAGAGAAAATGTATTTTTAATAAGAGATCCACTTTCCGACTTTATGACTTTGTAATATTCCTGAAAACTGTACAAGTACAAACCTATGCTAACAGTAAGGAGGCAATTACAGAGATGTGCAAATACGTGTACAACAGATTCTGCATTTTATTTATTTATAAAGTAATTTTATAGACTATTTCAAAATTTGGGAAGATCTAAAACTATTTTTCTGTATAAATATTATTTGCCAAAACTTTGTTTATATTTAAAAAAAAAGTCTAATGAAAATTATTAGATTTTAAATGCTTTGTTTAATTAAAAAAAAACCAAAAAACACAAAACAAATAAACCCCCCTAAAAGAACCATGAGATGGGCCAACACAGAGACAGTGAATACTGTAGCTGGGACACAGTTTCAAGTGACTT
>WEIS01009754.1:14971-26155 GCA_013389965.1 Todus mexicanus | reverse complement strand
AAAACAAACAAACAAAAAAACATTCCATTTTTAATCCGTACAAAAAATGAGCGAGTAGTGACAACTACGTACAGTTGTTAATCTGAAATCGCAAGGCTAAGCGAGTCAGTCAGCTCTGCCCACAAGCTACACTTTGCAGTACGCACTCCTCTCCCCTGTCTGTAATTTTGTACTGGCACAGCTACATCTGGAGCACTCCACTGGCTTCAACCGCAATGCCACAGAGTTTATCCAGGGCAGTACTTACCCAAGGATTGAGTCCAGCCAGAGCTCCTTCACCTCCGGAGAACTGCAGAGAAAAAGAGAAACAGCATCACTCCCCACTGCTACTAATCCTTTGGACGGAGGCATGCGACTAAACAGTTCTACCCCACGTGTGCTGCCTTATATACGCAGAAGGGGAAGGTGGAAATTCACAGACAGGAAGAAGCATCATGGGGCAGCACTGAGATGGTACGAAATTTCTGGCTTCCTCTTTCCTTTTAGAGGAGCTACTTTTTTTTCCTTAAAGAAAAAAAAAATAGCCCTTGTAGCTGTTATGGATGGAAAAGATTAGACGTTTGCCAGGTAAAGGTTCCATCTAGCATCACCAGTGAGAGGTGAGATGTGCAGAGGGGACTGCAGTGTGGGCAGCTTCTCCTTACTATTAAAGGGCAATAGGTACAATCCGTCCTTTGACTGCTCAGAGACGTTTGATTTTGCAGTTTTATAGACAGACCACCAGATCAAGTTACACTAAGAATAGTTAAAAAGATGTGGGAGTGGAATAGCCAAGAGTCAGAGAAATGTTTTTGTATATTTTTTTAAAAGCTAATGGCAACAGTTTACTGTCAGCAAGCAGATGTAGACACACGCTTTGCCAGTGCCAACTAGTTCTTGAGAGCCTAAGCCTTGGAATTCTATTGAACACTTGGTGTTATGTAATAATTTAGTAATGTATGACAATATGTAATGAAAAAGATCTTGCTTAAGATATGTCTTAGTAAGAATTATGTGTCCAAGTAATAAAGTGTAATTCATCTGAAGAGATAAAAAAATCCAGGAAAAATCCGGAACTGACTGCTCCCAACCTGGGCATATCAGGAACATAAGGAAAACAGTACTTGCTCTATGAAGCCATTATGAAAATTCATCATCGTTTGATGTTAAATGCACGATATTAGTTCTACCAATTCATTGACAGAGGCAGATCACAACCTGATGCTCTGCGTACCAGTCCTTTGATCTAGTGAAAAAGAGAAGCTAAGGCTGAGAGTCAAAGGGTTGGGAATATTTCAGTGGTGGATTTAGGTGGTAAGAATGCTTGGAAAACTGTGATCTCTCTCCTGCAGCCCCCAGTGGATGTTCCATTTCACATATGCAGGAGATAAGGCTGTGTCATAGCACAGCTATTTGCAGGTGTGTGTTGCAGCTACATCTGCTGCTGAATTCACCCTGAACACCATTCTTTGCTTAATCACGTCAGACCTGGCCTGTGTAGTACTGACCCTGGATTGTCATGTGAAATAGAGAGGTGATCTCAGCTTGACTCTGGCAGAAATCCAAGGTGCAAAATTCACTTTTGGTTAGACAGAAATGTGTCCGGAAGGTCAAAAGGAGAGCTGCTTTGCTTTTGCAGGGGGAGATGCTGTAGATGACCTTTCAAGTCTTGCCCAAGACCCATTACTTCCATGCTTCTGTAGAGACAGTAGTCCGTAGAGACAGTAGTCTGTAGAGACAGTAGTCTGTAGACTTGTTTAGGACTGAAACTTACTGAACTCTCAAGCAATTACTCTGCAGCCCTGTGCATTTACCACTGATGTTTTACTCACTGCTGTAACTGATTTTTCATTAATTAGCAGTCCCACAACATCTGTTATTTCCCTAGTAAATTCCATGGGATGATGCACGTTCTTGCAGAAATATTGTCATCCTGCATTTCGTTCTCCTGAGAACTTCTTCCAAAGCTCTCTAGCAGCTGCAGCAACGCTGCTGATAGTCCCAGCAGGATTCCTGGGACAAGGGGCATCTATTTTTCAGTATGTCTGTTAAACGTGTATCTAAACATATCTGTCTGTTAAGTATCTCAGAGGCTTAGGGGACATATGCAATTTGGTTCTGCCTTGCCCTCACTTCCAGCACTGTATGCAGATGTATTTCTGAGGTCAGTGTGTTCCATGATTAAGACACAGAGTTTAATCTGGAAAATGTGCGACTTGTGAAGAAAATGGGAGCTTAATGGTTGGTGATTAGCCAGGCCAGAAGCTTAGATTACAAACAGGGCACAGCTGTACACAGGGCATAATGCCTTGAATTTCCTAGGAGGAAAAGATATAGTAATGGGTGATGTATTGATAGCACATCATCAGACTGTCTCCTTAAAGACATTAGTATATCTGTCTAATTAGTTCTCATCTATTAACAGTTGTGGGAATATAATGGCCATTGTATGTGGACAGTATGTGTATAGGCCTGCCTGCCCATACAGAAAGCAATTTGATTTTTTTTTTACTCTCCTCATATAATTCTTTTATTTATAGCTCTTTTATGATGTGTATCACAAACACTTCATTTGTGCCAAAATTACTTTAAAGTAGCTTATTTCATTATGAACAAACATGCCCCATCTGAATAGCAGGCATCCTAAAAGGCTATGGCTTGGCAGAGTAATTGTACGGCCACACAGAAAGAAGCTTGGCTGTGTTTGTGAAAAGCAGAAAGCCAGCATGTGCTGGTTTCTGTCGCGCACTGCAGAGCTGTGTGTAGGAACCCAACATTGGAAGAGCTGCTGCACCAGGTAGCTGAAGACAGGAGGACCAGCACAACATGAGCTGCCCTCACACCTACCAGCCAGAGCCACTTCACAGCTTCCTTCAACAGCGTGTAACGGGTAACAGAGATGTAGCTCCCGAAGCCGATCTCCACACTGAGTATTAGCAGAAAAGGCTTGTCATGTGGGATTTTTACTAATGAAGGTCCCTCACATGAACAGCTGATTCTCTCCCTGAAGAGGCTGATTCCCTCTCTACCACCCAGCTTTGCTTTGCTGACTGAGAGCCTTTGCTATGGTCTACTCCCTAGTTTGGTATAGATCTTATACCATGATGTGTTAGAGCAATGTGTTTGCTGTACCACAGTGGTGCCCTGGGGCTTGCAGAATAGATGGCAGATGGTTTGGGCACTCCTGGAACTGTTTGGAGGTGACGTGTTTCTCCCAAGCACACTCCTTCAAAGACATGGGCACGTTTACACAAAGATCAGGGTGTGGGAGAGGAGATGGACTTAAAAGTGTAAGCTGTGTACGAGCTCTTTTCCTCCTGTACATCAGGTTGCTTCCCTCTGTTCTGCTGAAGTGCTCTGCATTCATTCACTAAAGGGAAAGAAGGAGTGGGGAGGTCCCACAGAGCAGCTGACCCTGGGTAGATCTATGCCTCTTGGGACTGGATTTGCTTCTCGAGATGTGAAGCATTTTCCTTCTAGAAAACAGGACATCAGACTGATGCCTCTGCTTCCCCCTGGGCCCAGGCAGCCCCTTTCCCTTCCCTGGCCTTGGTTGCTTTTGTGGTCCACTCCCAAGAACTTTGCCCAGCCAGTTTTCGGAGAAAGGGCTTATATAGCACTTGCTGCCAACACAGACCAAATGGTGGTTTTCCCCTTTCTGTGAGCTACAGCCTAGCTAGATGTTTTCTCCTTTTATATCCTCTCTCCTCTTACACCGTGGCTCAGTGAAGAACTCCAGACAGACCGTAGTAACGAAGGGGCAGCAACAGTTGGGAGGAGAAAGGAATCGGGAGCTGATAGTAAACAAAAGAACTAATCTGCTGTGTCTGTAACAGCGTCTGTTTTCTTGTCTCCTTATCAAACCACAAATGGGAAAATCCCAGCCACGGCTCACTTTTGTTTGTTTCTACTATTTTTGCAAATGTTTGACACGATGACTCTTAGAAATGAGGGAGTATGTGAATGAATCCTGAAACCCGCCCTCGCCCTGTTGTTGTATCAGCGAGAATGAAGCAGGAGCACGGCTGCGAGAAGGGTACAGCAGGACGCGCCTGGAGCAGCGACTCTTACAAGCCCATAAAGAGCAGAAAGAGCCTTCTTCAGTGCCTCTCCGTGTGGAAAAGGGGTTGTATTCCACTTCTGTCTTCGCTGGCACAACTGCGGTCTCCCCAGGGACAATAGGAACGTTTACCAAAATAAGGAAAGCAGTTGTGCCAAAGTCAGAGAGTTATTTGGTAGGGTTTTTGTTTTGGAAAGGAAAGCTCTGCATGATCTGTCCATGGATTCAAAGAACTGAGCGTTGTGCAGGTTACTGGGAACAGGTCACGTTTCTACATGTCTTCTGAAGGCAGCTCTAATTTCCTACCACTCTCCAGAGCGGGTTGTGGATGGCATAGACGCAGGTCGGGGTTTGATCACAGAAAAGAGGGTTGGCTGATCAACCCATCAATCCAGCTGGTACTGAACTCAAGTCAGGTGGGACCTGAGCTTATGCTAACTCTGCCTTTGGATGGTGAAACCCACTGTCAGTTTTCCCATCTTTGTTCAGTTGATTTCCATTCTTAATTAGATATCAAGGCTAGATTGCAGTGTGGGTCGGATTGCACCAGCCTTCCATACAGTGGGTTGCTATTGCATAGGAAAAAGTTACAAACCAAAAATAATACTGTAAACAACAGCCCAAGATGTATCCCCTACCCTTCTCAAGACACTCTTTTGGTTGCATTTATATATTCTTTCATGGGTGTTCCCCCAAAAAATCAGTTGGCAGCTCTTTTACTTTAAAACATTTTTACTTGTCATCAGGAGACTGGTTGCAATGAATGATTTTCTAGCTGTGGAGGGCAGGCACATACAGGCCATTTTTCCAAAGGGTCTGTGCTGGAGTTCATCTGTGTCTGAATTCAGCTTGCTGTTGTATCTCGACAGCAGACGGGAATCACTCATTCCTTGGGCTGCCCAAGGCGGCCACACAAAGGCATTGGGGAGTTGAAGTTGCCCAACATTTCTGACTGAGTGGATTCAGATATAAATCTTTGCTTGCTCACAATGAACAACAAGATAGTACAGAATCCATGTATTTAAGTCTGAATGCTATTATTTTCGAAATTTCTGTTTGAAGGTATTGAAAAGTGAGATGCTACTCATTTTTTTTTTTTTTTGTTACTCCAGCAAGCTTCTCACTTTTTTTCCTTTTTTGTGTTGTTCATTTGCAAATCAGAAACAGATATGGTGCTTTTCTGCCAAGTTCATTTGCTCTTAGGGACAGATTATATCTCTTACTGAATTCAGAGAGGTGCAAATCTTGATTTTTGCTTTTCAGGATTAATACAAAGGGGTCTTTTCGGTATTGGTTGATGTAGACTTGTATTCCTCCTGCTTCTGCACCTTGTGTTTTGGTTTCAGTTTTAGCATTGAAATGACCTCAGATCTCAAAATGAAAATCAGTGGAAAACAGCTATAACCTGGATTTCACACTGAATTCTAGCTTGCTTGTGATTTCCAGGTGTAAATCATCTCACACACAGACTGCCAATGGCCTAGGAGCCAGTCTGGATCAAGAAGACACAGAAAACTTGGCCTGGGTGTAATTTTGAGTTTCATTGTGTGTGTGTCCCATTGATACAAAAATTAGAAAAGAAAGCCAAAATCATGAGTGGCAAGACCTTACAACTCCCCTGGCAGAGCGGGAGCTGCTTCAGGCATAGCAAGCACCTATAGCCATGAGCACAGCTGTCTCCATAGATGCTCAGGAGGAACAACAACAAATAGCTGGAATTTCCCTATCATTCTCCTCCAGTTGGCCTCCTTCAAGCCCCAGTGGTATGATGGAAATATCCCCAAACTCTTCATCACAGTGATGCCCTTGTGAGTTTGTCATTCCTGTGTGATACCTGCTTCCTAATTAATAGGTAGAACTGCCAGTAACCAGGTCCTCATCACCACTAAATTAACCACAGATAGGAACTTTTATGACCACACATTTGAAGTCCATCCTCCAGGCAAAAGCAGTCTCAGGCAAAGGAAATCTTTCTAAGCGCAACTCTGCTGCCTGCAGTTAAACAACCCAGCACACATTTGACTCCGTACTTTGGGAGAGTTATTTGCTGTCATGCGCTGTCCTTGTGCATGCACATCCACACACAGCAAAATAAAATGTTCCTCTGTGAAATTTTGGCCACCCGTCAAAATCAAGATGATAAATTTGAAGCAAACATCTCCATATTAGCTAGTGATTGCCATATTGTTGCTATTAGCAACAGCTGCCGTGTTAGTGTTTTATATAAACACTCCACTTCTGTATCACAACCCTGTTGTAAAGCATGACTACCTTATGAGGATTTCAGAAAGCAAATATTTCTTATGTCACGGGCTCTGTCTTTGGGCAAACGGGCCTCTCGCTACTGCTGTGGAGGGGACACGTGGAGAATGAAGGTGCTCTGTGCACAGCTGCTATGGGGCAGGACAGGCTGACCTTGAGCACCAGCACCAACCAGCACAAGCGAGAGGCACCGAGGGCTGACCCAACAGCAGCCAGGGTCCTCACCTCCACATTTGCAAAAGCCCAATGACTCTTCTGGACTGGTAAAAGAGAAGAATTCCCACCCTGTAGAGCAAGCAGGACCTGGGGTCGCTTGCTAGCTAGAGTGGGCTGGGGGAAAGAAAAAATGTTCAGCTATATCAGCTCACTGCTGAAGAGGGCTCAGCTTGAAGGCCAGGCTGTTCTGTTCAGGCCTGCTTTCCTGCAAAGTTGGCCATTAATTACTGCTGCTGCCATGCAGACCAGGTGCTGTTATGGCTACATTTGCTTATTCCACTTGTCTGTGCCTGCTCTGAACCCTGCCTTTGTGTGCAGATCTGCAGTCACTGCACAGAGATGGCAGTAAGGAGTATACAGTGAAGGTGCCTGTCGGCCACCATGGCCATTTCCCTGTTCAGTAGTGGCTGAGGCTTGAACAGAAGATGTTGTTCTTCCTTTTCACTTCCCTTTAAAGGTTTGATTGTGCTTTGTTTGAGCTTTACCTTTTCTCTCATTTATCAAATGAGTATTTATTTGGGATTTTTCTCTCTGAGAATAGTTGCTGTGTGTGGTCTTACAGTCATGAACTGCCTTATTTAGTATTAGCAAGAAAGTTTGTGAGGAGAGGCTATATCTTCAACCAGGACAACTGATACAGATGCAAAATCCGTTTTCATGTCTGAGAAGAAATGCCACTCTTCACTCTATGGACAACTTGAGAAGAAACGCTCTAAATTTTACTAGATCATTAATCAGTTACACGGTTGCTTGTTGAGGTAAGATAGGTATTCCAGAAGTACCTCAAGAAGGCTCTTCTCAAAAAGAGATAGAAACCTCTTACATTTAGGCACCATAAGGTATAAAAATCCTAAGCCAAAAGACATACAGTCCACCAAGTGCTAGAACATTTGTGTAAACCAAAGACTATATTGCTACAGAGAGTCTTAGTATTGCTTGTACAATATCGTGAGCCAATCCTGTCCTTGTGTAACTTAGTTGAGATAGTATTCAGAGAGTAAAAATGAACAGTCTTTATCCTGTAAGTTATGCCAGACTTAAGAGGCTGGTACAGTTGCAAGGGGGTCCTACTTCCATTTGGTAGGTGACAAGGCAAAGAGCCTATTCTTACTGCATTATACACAGATCCCCAGAACACATCTTCCAAACATAACTCCCTGAATTTATTACAGCTCTAAGTTAGTCACCTTCAATTCTATACTCAGTGAAAATGTTTGCTAAACTCAGGCACTGAAATACAACATATCACTGCAATTGACTCCTGTCTGTGCTATTTTAGGAGACTTAGATATGCTAGAAGAGGAGTTTGAGAGGTCTGTGTTATGTCCCTGCGGTTGCCCCTCATCCCTGCACCACTTCTGTTTGCTTCCAGAACCAAGCATTGCCGCCGTTTTCTTTGGAAGAGAGAGAGCTGCAACGTAAACCTGTCATAACTGTGAGATCGACATGAATAAACAATGCAGATAATATTTCTGTAATGACCTTAAAGGGAAAATCCCGATGAACGTCACAAGCATGGAAAAAGTCATTACTTTAACAATCGAACAGGCTTACTCATCGAACGTACAGTGCTTGGTACACGATGTCTATTTGAAGAGCTACTTCCTTCAAAGTGAGCTTGGGAAGGGCTACACAGCACCGCAGTCATTGCAACCACGCTGTACCTTTAAGGTCCTAACGAGGCTTTTAGTCTCCCTCGCAAGAAAATTTGCAACACCTCTTAGCAAAAAGGGAATAATTGTGTGTGGGATTGAGTGGCATCAGTGGCAGCTCCTCAGAAAACCCCAGCCCAAAGCTATCCCCACTAAGACATTCATAGAATCATAGAACAGTTTGCGCTGGAAGGGATCTTAAAGGTTATCCAGTTCCAACCTCTCTACCATGGCAGGGACTCCTTCCACTAGGCCAGGTTGCTCAAGGCCCCAACCAACCTGGATTTGAACACATCCAGTGAAGGAGCATCCACAACTTGCCTGGGCAACCTGTTCTAGTATCTCACCACCCTCAGAGTGAAGAATTTCCTTCTTATTTCCAATCTAAATCTACCCTCTTCCAGTTTCAAACCATTACCCCTTGTCCTATAACTACAGGTCTTTGTAAAAGTCCCCATCCAGCTTTCTTGTAGGCTCCCTTCAGATACTGAAAGGCCACAATAAGATCTTCCTGGAGCCTTCTCTTCTCCAGGCTGAACAATCCCAACTCTCTCATCCTGTCCCCATAGGAGAGGTGCTCCAGCCCTCTGATCATCTTCATGGCCCTCCTCTGGATCTGTTTCAACAGATCCATATGTTGGGGTCTCCAGAGCTGTACACAGTACTCCAGGCTGATGTCTTACCCTCTCGCACGGAATATTATTTGTCCTCTAATTTTTAATTTCCTTTGCCAAATTCTTTATCCCTAGTCATGCAGAACTTTTACCAGGTTTAACTGGATTTAGTCCTTCATATGCACTTAATTTCAGGCTCCTAGTCTCTCAGGCAAGGCTTATGTGACTGCACCTTTGTTCCCAAGTGGTTTTTAATCCTATATCACCCCCAGTAACTTTTAGCCTCTACATTAATTTCAATCACAACAGGCAAGTGAACAGCTCTTCCCCAAGCCTGTGATGGAAATGGCATATAATCATGAAGGAGATCAAGGTCTTTGCAGAGAGGTGGATTAGAGCACAAAGGACACAAGCCTGCAGGAAATGTCATAAGGTTGGTTCCACTGCTCCCAGAACAGCATGTTCAGATTTTCAGATAAAGTTTCAGTGGCTGCATTCAGTTTTTGAGCTAGAAAGGTGAGCAAACAGAGGGTGGAAGGTGGTTAGATGAGCAGCCCTTTCTGTCTACCAGCAAGGCTTGTGCCAAGGTGTGCCTCTGTCATCAAATACGTGTCCAGAGGGCTGTCAAAATACGCAAGAACTTCTTTTATATTCAACATACAGGAAGTGCTGAAGGTAAGAGCTAGCTGCCAATTTTCATAAACTTCATATTTAATGTTCTAAAAAACCGTTGGGATGATGACTGGAGGCAGACTTCTTGCTCTACATGCTAATGACAAGCCAGGGAACATCCCTTTCCACCAGTGTGACACCATCTGTGTGAGCATTTAGATGTTCAGTGTATCACAGCACTTGTCTCAGTTCATCACTTTTCAGCAAAGAGCATAGACAAGTGTTTAGCTGAATATGCTGAGCTGGAGTGTGAACTGAATACCTTTGATACCAAGACAAAAATCACTGTTTTATCCTTGTAATTAATAGGTTTGTCCCTTTCCTCTACTCTCATCTTAAGTAAATGAAAATCAATGGCATTTGGGCTTATGTGTCACTTCAGAGCTTGCAATTCCCCTCTTCCATTTTCAGTACAGTGGGCGACCTGGTCAAGAGACAAAAGTCCATTTTATATCCCAAAGACTGCTTATTTTTAACAGTGAGGGAAGAATCCAGTAACAAATTAGGAAAAAAAATTCTGGACATCAGAAAATTTTTTTTCACTGAAAGAGTTGTTAGGCATTGGAACGGGCTGCCTAGAGAAATGGTTGAGTCATCATCCCTGGATGTGTTTAAAAGCTCTATAGATGTGGTGCTTGGGATATGGCTTAGTGGTGGACTTGGTAGAGTAGGGTTAATGGCTGGACTCAATGATCTTAAGGGTCTTTTCCAACCAGAATGTTTCTATGTTCTATAAAATGGGAACAACACCCTCTCTTTGGTCAACCAGTGATTTTTGCTTAGCTTATTTTAGAGAATTTTGACTGGCATTTGGCCAGTGTTCTATGCAGATAAAGTAGTTTTAATAAAACTAAGGAAAAAAAAAAAGATCCCTGTATTTTCCAATTTAGTTTCTAAAAGCTAGATTATGTTGTACTTGAAAGGAGTTGCTTAATTTCTTACACAGAGGAAATTACGGTCAGACACTGTGGTTGGTTTTTTCTCTTCCTTCTCTTTTTCCCTTCTTTATTATTGCCTAGCAGATCCTAGTTTCAGTTCCTCAAAACTCAGGTTTTGTTGGTTCTCTTTTTCTCAATGCATAAGATACCATTAGTCTCACAGAAGGATTTTTTCCCGCCAAAAATGCCTCCCCTGGCAGTGGTTTGTGCGGCTGTTTCTGTATCCGTGTAGATTTAACCGAAAAGGGCCTGATTCCTGCTGCCTCGCTCCCTGTACACCCCAGGTATAATATGCTACCATTCTGATTTAGGTGGTATTCAAAATTAAACAGGGATAAGTGACACCAAAGATGGGGAAAAATCATAGAATAATAGATAGCAGGCTTTTGATGTGGGCTTGTGCCTTTATGAGTGGATACCTAGAAAAGCCGGCTGTCATGAAATATTCTTTTAGTAAAAATTTCTGTCCTGAAAATGGGGAATTTCTATTAGAAATTCCACAGACTCTTTCACGATGATACAGATGTGTGAGGAGTCAGCTTTAGCATAGTCAAGGTACCACCCTAGTCTCTGTTCCTTACAAGAGAAGAGGGGATGGAAACACCATTTCCCCACTTGTGGGGTTTTATCTCCTTTGCCGTGACTTCTGTGCTGTCTTGGCATTAGGAGGCTGGTGCTGGCCTTGGCGGCTGTGGGCAATGTTGTGCCAGGGAGTTACCACTGAGGGTTCTGGTGAGGAAGTGGAGTCAAGGACCAGTGAAGGTCTAGAAATGATGGGTGAGAGCTGGGTG
>WEIS01009753.1:28238-39581 GCA_013389965.1 Todus mexicanus | reverse complement strand
CTGGAATCCAGAGCAGCTCCAAGCCCAAATTCAGCAGTAAAACTGTCCGACTATGAGAACAGATGTTCTTAAAACATTGGTAAAATACTGTGGGTTTAAAACATGACAAAGAAGTGAGATACAGGATAGGGAATTCTCCAACAGCAACAACTGCAGAAAGAGTCCAGTACATGGAAAGACAGCCCTGCTTGCCTTAGGATAATATCAGGGGTGGAAAAGAAAAGAAGCAATGCTCCCAAATATTGTTTTAACTTCTTATGAGGTTAAGGCAGAGTGAAGGCAAAGATACAGTGGTTGTACAGCAGGAATTGCCGCTGTGAATTTTGATTAGCTGAGAACCGCAGTGTGCTCTTCCTGGCTGACAGTGTTCACAGCCCAGAACCTGGAGACAGAGTCTGGGTCCTCTTATCTCTGCTACCTTTTACTGCTTCCCAGAAGCAGCATGTTCTCCCCCTGTACAAAGAGCAATTCCTTCTCTGATTTCCTCATATGCACGGAGGAGGAGGGAATGTGATCAAGGTTTGGCTAGATGAATGACTTCACCATAGCCGAGCAGATCCAGAAGTTGGGTATCAGGGAACAAAACACAATTACCTGGGATAGACATAAGCCAAAAAACCAATCCTGAGGAGCAGCTTGTGTGAAGGAATACACTGGCTTTACTAGAAATTTTGATGACAAGCAGGATGCAAGCGTGTTTGTAAAGATAATCTTATCCATAATATGTTCTTCATTATCCGTCTACACAGCCCTTGCATCTTCGAGGTCTGCATCAGGGTCCCTCTGTGACTTTGACTCAGTTAGTAGAACTTGCCTCAGTTTCCCCACCTCTCTCATTACTCTCAGATGAAACTGCAGTTAAACCTTATGCTTGGGAAATGCTTTTAAAATGGTATTATTCCATTCCTTTACTTTGCATATTTCTGTAGCAAAAGCTAAATTGTTTATCTGCCTTCTGGTACGTTTCAAGGGCAGAAAAATAAAAAGCTTGCAAAGAAAACTGAGCCTTACCATTGAATTTTCAGGCTAGGACTACAATGTATTTCAGAATGCTAATGAGGGCTTTTTCTAAACATTAATTATTAAAAAGAATCATGCAGAAGAGGGCCTTCCAGCATGGTACAGAGTGTTTAATGTTGCATGAATTTACACAGTAACTGTTCTGAGCAATGAGGAAGGCATTGATGGAGAGCATCATCTCCTATGAAAATGATTCTTTGGGGGGGTGGCTTGTGGAAGTACATACAAAAGTCTAAAATCAGCACAAAGTATCGAAAATCTAACATTTACTCAAACGCCAGCACTACAGAAGGCACTCAGTGCTCCTGAGACAGCAGATGGGGAGGGGTGCAGCCATAAGTTCAGAGCGCTGTTTGGAGCGAAGCTGTACAGACTGTACAGTACTGTTTGAGAACAAAACCACTCTGTTCGCTGTTTATAGGAAGAAGGCAGAGCTATTCTCGACTCCCCAGCTCATCATCAAACATACAGACACGAAGCTGCTTGCTGGTCCACCTTTTGATGAGGGATCAAGTTTTAGATGTTTCGGGCCACCCACATAAAGGTGGACTGTTGATACAAAAGAAACACTCACAGGAAATTTTTTAAAAAGGGTCAAGAACAGTGTCTTCACTCACCGTGGTCTCCTGAAAGCCAAACCATACTGCTGGCAAGCCAGGCCAACCGTTGGGGTGTAAACGATGGGCATGAATTTCTCGATGTCGGAGGTCAGCACTCGGTAAAATAGCTTCTCATTCCTGTCTTGCAATGTCATAAGAATAATATACCTTAAAAGTAAATTGAAATAGATACATATCAGTATTTATGGTCATTGGCAGTTTCATAGAAAGCAGCAGTAGCCTCACTTAGTATGGACTCAGTTTTCCCAGGCTTCTCAGTGCTACACCAGGAGCAAAATTACCCAGAGGACCTGACGAGCTCCATCATCCTCACCAACAGCTCACAAAGACTCAGTAGGTCTCGAAGTCAGACCCATGCACAACCTCAGAATTTCAGAATTTGCTCCTTGTGACAGAGCAGGACATCATCTTTATTATAAAAATTCATTATGCAATCTAGAAGATGAAATGCGCTTATGAGCAAATCTTAATATGCACATTTCAAAGTACTGTATTTCTTAAAATACTTCCACAAAACCTCCTTCTCCATTATCTTGCATTCTTAATTACTTAATCACTAAAACCAGAAGGATAGCGAAATTCCACCTTTGAAAGAGAAAAAAGACAAAACCATTACTTTAGAAAATGAAAATGCTAAAGCAACTTTGTATTCTCGGTGTTGTCCAGTCTTATATATGCATCACTGGGTTTATAAGGCCACTGAGTGACTTAGGATATGTTACATTTCTCCAAGGATTTTTCTTTCTTGAAAATGCTTCATTGGCTAAGATTGAATTTGTCAAACTGAAGCCAGGAAAATGAAAAACTCAGGAACGTAGAGAGATTGCAAATGATTTTCTGTCTGAGAAACCTGTATATGACCATAATGACCAACTTTCTTTTGTGCCGAGCATCTGATCTTGCAGTGTGGCTTCAAAAAGACATCGCACATTTCCAACAATACAGAATTTGCAAGATCGACACAGGCATTTGTAACACAGAAAAGCCCATGCAATTGCTCTACAGTCCCCAGATCCATGACAGCTGAAACAGGTGCAGGAGATGCAAACCCTACCATCTGTCAGACAGGAGTCAAACACCAGCTTCCAACAATAACCCTGATGAACAACACTGAACACAAAGGAAGCTCAGGAACAGAAAGATTAGTCAATAACACGTTTGCTTCTGGGTTTTGTTGTTGTTGGGTTTTTTCCTACCAGTTGGCAGGTTCTTTCTGTCCTTCCATCCAGTATTTTAGTGAATGTATTGATGAGCACACAGATAGGGACGTGCAGTATTAACGGTCCGCTCCACCTCCAGTGCTCTGAAGCAGGGAATGCCTTTTCGTTGTGCACTTGTACTCGAAGTACAGTTAATTGCTAGACTAATATCAGAGCTCTCCAGCAATGTGGTGGTAGAAAAAAGTAGTAGCAGTGCTGTTTTGGGACTGGGATGGCATGTAACTGAGGTGAAGGTAGACAGGCCAGAATAAACACTCCTGGTGCCAGAGAGTATGGACAGATGGAAAAAAGTGACTCTGCGGGAAACCTGTGTGTCTTGAAGCAGGATCCTCAAGTCTTCTTGGGGGCTTTAAAGAACTGCAAATTAAAGGGGGAGGGAGGAGGAAATAAAATCTTTCTGACATACTTGTCTAGATCATTAGATTTGTTCTCATAGTTTTTCATCACACGGAGGAGTTGAACATCTTGGTTCAAGAAGCAAGGCGGAAGGAGGCCATGAATTCCCAGCTGCAGCCTCTCTTCAAGCGTAAAAGCCATTCCCTGGGAAGAAAAAAGGCACATTCAAAGGGCATAATATGCAGTACCAGATAGGACATCCAAGAGGAATGCAAGCAACAGTACGCAGCCCCCGAGGCCCAGGAGGCAGTCCTCCCCTTTGTGACTATGGGTCTTGGATCACCCAGACCCTACAACTTCTGGATTAGCAGTCCTCCGAGCACCAGCAGGGCTTTAATGATTCACATTCTTTCGCCATTTGAATTTGGTTGGTTTCTACAGTGTATACAACTTCACAGTGTATACTTTCTTAGGGACTCTTTCACTTTACATTCCTCTTACATTAAGTAGCTCACGTCTGCTGGTTTCAATGACCTTCCTGAAAGCCCAGCTCTCACAATCCTTTACAAATGATGAAACAGGTTTAGAATGATAGAATCATAGAATCATTTAAGTTGGGAAAGACCATTAAGATCATTGAGTCCAACCATTAACCTGACATTGCCAAGTCCACCACTAAACCATGTCCATAAATGTCATGTCTACATGTCTCCTAAAAACCTCCAGGGGTGGTGACTCCACCACTGCCCTGGGCAGCCTGCTCCAGGGCTTTACAACCCTTTCAGTGAAGAAATTTATCCTAATATCCAATCTAAAATTCTCCTGGCACAACTTGAGGCCATTTCCTCTTGTCCTATTGCTTTTTACTTAGAAGAGACTGACACGGACCTCACTAACAACCTCCTTTCAGGCAGTTATAGGGATTGATAAGGTCTCACCTGAGCCTCCCTTTCTCCAGGCTAAAAAACCCCAGTTCCCTCAGCCACTCCTCAGAAGATTTGTGCTCTAGACCCTTCACCAGCTTCATTGCCCTTCTTTGGACACGCTCCAGCACCTCAATGTCTTTCCTGGAGTGAACAGCTCAAAACTGAACCCAGGATGCAAGGTGTGGCCTCATCAGTGTAGAGTACAGGGGTCCCTGGATCATGCTTCCAGCCCTTCTGGCAGATGTGCATCACATTTGCTAACCTCTAGTTAGCAAAGATTTAGATTTGGATACTGAATAGTATACCCAGCTCACCATAGTGTACCCAGCTCATCAACTTCAATTACCTTCTAGTTTTCCACCAGACACAATGTGTATTAGCAGCGTAACAGCAGTGCAAAAGACAGACATGACACGCAGGATGCTTTCCCAGTGCTAATCCTTTGTTTTTATTCAAGGAGCACACAGGGTGTCACAAGTCTTATTAAGCAGCTGACACTGGCCCACCACTGATGCTTGGTTACACGGGATAATCCTGCTCTTACAGGACAATTTCACCCTTCCTAGGCAGAAGCCTGAGTATTGCTCGCTCCTGTGCATGCAGGGGCTGATGCACCAGACGACCAGCAGTGCCCTGTGCTGGACTCAGCCCGATGAACAGCAACGATAGATGCATTCTGCAGTCTCGGAAGATGATTATACAAGGTCTTAGTCCTTAATTAGTAGGATTTCTGCTATGCTGATAGCAGATTAGATAGGAGGATAGAAGGAAACATTTTCAGAAGTGTCTAAGGAGCTTAAATCCTAACGAAAACTTCACCCATAACAAGGTAACTGATTCATATCTTGATGAACAGCTGACAGTAAAATGTTCAAAATCAGTAATTATTGGACTATATCTCCTCAAGCACACAGACAAATGCTTGAAAAAATCTTAATGAGCAGCTTTATGACTACATAGCTGTCAAACTGCTGTTTTCTTGCACGGATTTAGTGTCACTCTGTGATAAATAACTGTTATTGTTGCACAAGAGAAACTGAAAAAACTGAGGACATATCTCGATGAACTTGGTTTTGGCAGCCTTCCCTTGCCTCCTGTTGCTTGTTCCTGTCCCTGTGCCATCCTGATGGTTGTGCCAGCACAAGCATGTGTGCAGTCACATGGGTAGTCAGTGAGAGGAAGTACCTGGATTAAAAATAACCAGGTCATTTGAGCTCAGAGCAGCTCCCCTGGCTGATGATACACCATAGATGGCTCTACAAACATTGGCAAACCTGGGCACAGCCACTGGGGACACGCAGCCGTGGGAATGGACCACTGGGAGAGCCGCTCACATGTAAGTGGTGCAGATGCGGGTGAAAATGTTTGTCGCAGCATCAGCAATACCAAGTAACTTGTGACAGGACAGAGGAAAGGACTGAAGCTGATTCTCCTCTTTGCCAGATCCATGCTTTGTATGTAGTGTGACTCTTCTTTTATTAGTAAATTGTGCACTAGTGCAGTATTTTTTTTTAGTCTTAATATATGTCAGAAAAGATATTCATCCTCCAGGGCATCTAAGAAGAAAACGATCTTTACCCCATAAGCATTTCCATTGTTTTTTTTTCTGCTCTGTATTAGGACAGAGCCAAGTATTTTCAAAGTCTTTGATAAAAAACATGGCAGAGAAATCATTCCTCTTCCAGCCAGCAGACAAGGAGTCAGCAGTTGCCTAGGATGCAGGAGATCATGATTTTGCTGTCAAACCCAGAGACAGCATTGAGGTCTCCACTGTCATTATTGAATATTCTACCTGGGACATGGCTGGCTCTGCTGAAGTGTGTGGTATTTCTGACCCAAATTTCCTTCACAGACCTGAGAAGCTTTCCCCTAAACGAGTTACACAGCAGAACTGGAAGGTTCCCACAAGATAAAGTTTGAGTTGTTGTAAGTCATCATTTCCAAATTAAAAAAAGAACCCAACATATTCTCAGCGGAAAACTTGCAACCATCTGTATATTCCAGACTGGAGACTTCTGAAACACTAGATTAAGATCAACACTGGACATCAGCTCTATATCAGTATTTGGCTTTACACTGACAATATTGTATCATGGCAGGGAAAATACAGCTACTGTGGATGTCAAAGTTTATCTGCAATGAATGGGGAAAAAAAAAGGGTACAATTCCAAATCATTTACTTCCTGCGACCTTTGAACATGGAGGACAGATAACAGGAGACAGAAATATTTGGCAGTAAGTACTTCTGCTTGCTTGTCTATAGTCACATCACAGGTTGGATGATCAGGTCACAGACCTGACCCCTGGTCATCCCCTGGCACAGAAATGAAGCTCAGAAAAAACCAAAAAAAGCAAACCAGTGGCAGATACTCTTCTAAAAGAGATAGAAAAGGCAGAAACACAGTATCCTAGGCATTGCTGTTCCCAACCACTAAAAGCCTCCTTGCAGTATTTTTTCAACACACAAAAAAGGCCTTTTTGTTATTTTCCACACACTAAAACAGTGACAAGCTTCAATATTTTATCAAATGATCATGCAACCAATACAAGGCAAAAAGTCTGTATGTCAGCTCATTTCCATTCAAAATAATACCACACTGCCTTACAGCAGCAGGAGGCTGCATGTCCACTAGTAACCCCTCCATTACTGTTTTTAATCCAGTGGGTTGAGCTCTGCTTGAATGACATCTCCCAAAAACTCAGCATGGCCCGGAGCATCCAGTTTCCTTTCAGCCAGGGGCAGTGTGAGAACTGTGATGGAATTGCAGCTGCCATGAAGGTGAAGCACTTCTATCTGAGCACTTGGCTTTCAGTCCCACTGGGGCTTTTTTCTCCTTTTGGGCAGAGAACTCACCAGGCTGGAAAGTGTTCAACAGTGTGCTGGGAAAACTCTTGAGTGCTATTAGGAATTAACGTAATAATTAGTAAGATTGAATAGGGTCATAAGGGAGTGTGGAACAGTTTGCCTGTGTAACTTGGGCTGGGAGGGATATTCGTGCACACATTGGGCACAGCTCTGCTCAGCGCTTAATTTCTGGCTAATTTTTAAGTCCGCCTAGTGGTCTCCAGCGCCAGCTCACTATTTCAAGACACAGCAAATGCAAAACTCCCAGCTCAAATTTTAAGCCATTTGGAGATTTTCGATTGTGAGAGCAGATTAAACTACTTAATCACAAACACAGCTGTGCTGTGAACAGTCCAAGGGTAAGCCTGGTCATACCAATATACAGCATCTCTAACTCGCTCCACTTTGCCATTTGTTGCATCTGAACGAGCTATACCACTATAAGCATCTTCATACTGGAGCAGTTGCAACCACACGGGATGAGGAAGTCGCTGCCTTCACAACCAGTTAAATTTCCAGAACACTTTTAAGTACAGAGCTGGTCCATCACACGGTGGCTCTGCGGCGGGGTCAGGCGTGGAGCAGAAACTGTCTGCCCTAACTTTGAAGGCTGCTTTCTGAAGTTTCTCGGAAGGTCTAGGCCTAGGACCCCTGGGTGAAGTGGTTATATTCACTGAAACAGCACAGCGTGAAATGAATTTGGAAACACATTCTGCCCCAGATCAAAAGCCGGAATTCACTGAGGTATTGCTATGTTTAAGATTAAAGCTTTTAGGGTTAGATTTTTTTTAAAGACTGACTGAAAGCCATATTGTACCACTCTTTTTCTGGTCTTGAAAGGTCTAATGATTAGACGGTGAGCCACAGCCCTGCAGAGCTAAAACCAGGTGCTCCAATTCATTTTTAAATGTGTGGGAAATGGGTTGGCATGGAGAGGGCAGATGCTATGTCACTACCCACTAACAAAAGGCAAAAATATCAGCTGCCCACAAGGCTTCACGCTACGTAGGAGCTAAGTGAGGCGTTTTGTGCTGAAAAAGGCTTGCTGCAAAGAAACCCAAATGCTTTTCGTTTCTTATTGCTGACAGCACCAAGCCTGTTAAGTGGCAGCTCCCACTCTGCAGCTCAAGCCCATAACAGCCACTTACTGCAGAAACTGGAGGGTGAAGCCAATTCATAGGTAACAATTAGTTTTCTCACGACCTGCAATCTCCAGCAGTGGGGAGGGGATGTTTCACTCAGAGGTGACTACAAGCAGGAGGGATGCAAGCATCATGTCTTAGCCTTATAATTTACTCATTATGGATCATACTTCTGTTGGTGGGAACAAAACCACAAAACAGTAGTTTCCAGGGTGTCAGGAAACTGTTGTTAAGACAGTGGGGCCCACTGCAGCTCAGACCACCTCCACCTGCTCAGCATCTTTTGGGAGCAATGTCTTGGCTTACTGCATCTTCCTATACCTCTCTGCCCTGGAGTACAACCAGCAGCCACAGCACAGAGAGGGCTGCGGGGTGGCTTGCATGGCCAGACCAAGGGGTTTATTCGGTTTGTACAGTCCCAGGCCATTGTCTTTTGTGACACTGAGACTCAAGCTGCAGTTCTCAGCCTGCCTTCTGGGACCACAGTCCCTAATCCACGCAACTGAAAGCAGGTTTTGCAGTCTCTGAGATGAGTAATCAAGGATCAGTGAACATCTCCCAACCTTTTGGAAACAGTCCCTGGAACAGGGTGCTTAGCCTGGTAAGAGCAGAGTGCTAGAAAGGGACACGGGAAATACAGACACACAGGAATCACCACTGCAGGCTTCACAAGCTGGCACAGCTAATGCATTTCTACTTCGTAATTAGTATATTAAAAGCCACGCTAAGGAAGTCGTAACAGTCAGGCAACTTAATAAGCTTATTCAGTACAGATTTTTCCTGTAACGTGTTTTCCATAGATATTTGCACCTGTCCAATTTTACAGCTGGGATGCACTTTGATTATCTGCAAGCAAAAGTTCCTCCTGTAAGGGGTCTCAGCGCCAGAATCTAAACTAATCCCCACTGAGACTGCACACGGGAGCTGGAGAGCAGAGAGAAACAGCAGAAAACATCAATTTTAAACACTGTGAAAGATTCTTCTACAAAAGTCAGATCCTACTGTGGTATCCTTGGCTCTGCTGACTTGATAACCCTCTTCACCGTGCTCCTTCTCAGCTACTCAAACTTCTCTTGCTGGTTTGGCTGGACTGCCACAGGCCCTGTCCTGCACTGCATTCGACCCTGAAAAAGCTGTACTGAAAATATTATTTGCATAAAAAGAAGGAAAGAGGCACATAGGAGAGTTAATCCTTTAATTTCTCATTTTAAATATCTTGTACCTTCTTATTACCTTTAACTGTTATATGCTCATGCTCTTAAGCTTGGAAAAAACCCCAAACCTGTGATGCTTTAGGGTATGGGGAAGACATTCAGTGTGTCTTCTCTGAAACCTGGAAGAAAGATTCCCCACTGTGCCTGTTCAGTAGTCAGTGCGGGGAAAACCTTTTGTTGACTGTGGTTTACAAATCCTTGCACACGTGTCTATGCCTCTTTCTGGGTTCAAAATCACTAGCTGAAAAAAAATCCCCCACTCTTCGCGCCTTGTTACAAAGTAATACAATCGTGGGTTTCTAATCGTTTCATATCGTTGTTCCCTCCTGCACCCCAGAGCATGGGAACACTAAAAAACCTCCAAGACAAAGATAATTAAGCAACACAACTTCATATTTGTTTCAGTTCCTGGGGAACCATCTTTAATGAGGTCCACTAATTCAATTACAATGTAACTTGTCCCTACTATTAATGAGGTTTTACCAGTAACTGTTTTGCTCAAGTAACTTCCTTTCATTGGCTTACAGGGACATATTTCCAGCATTCTTCTCATTTTCACCTTGTCTTACAACGGTGACTTTTGATTTACACCAACATCAAAAAGCGAGTAGAACTGGAATATGACAAAGTCATACTTACTGACCATGGGGCCTGATCCTGCACAGTTTATCTCATAGAAGTAAACATCTTCCTGATGAGGACAACGCTGATGGGTATGTGCTGGGCAAGATGTGACAGTCAAGAAAAAGCAAAGTCTTGCTGTTCCTACATGTTACAGGAGATTTACCTCAATAATTAAAACTCGTAAGCCAAATATCTGCAGGGTTTTATTATTTAATCCATAGGAATAACTTCAGTGTAAAGCTAATCAAGCCCTGCACTGTGATTTCAGGCTCTATACTGAATTTAGCAGAGAACTCATTACTATTTCCAACAGTTTGGCAGCCTCCAAGGCAGCAATTTTTCCTCTGTAGAAAAAAAAAAAGAAAACAACAACAACAAAACCCCCATATGCTATAAATTATATATGTTTTGTCTGCAAATAAGATTCTGGTGCATTGAGAAAAACAGATTTTTAAAGCTGAGCTAGACGAACTTCCCCAAGAAACAGCTGGTTTGGCAGACTGCTTTTATGAAGGATCTATGAACTTTGCGGATGGTTAAAAATAGCATCATTGCTCTATTGATAAAGGTGGAGACACAAAATTAACACCAAGTAAGAGGTGACAAGATACAGCTGGGTTTTTCAAAAAACTCAAATTTGGGGCCAAATTCAATGCTTTCCTTCTTCCTACAAAAGCAGTATTAAGATCCTCACGGAGTTCTAGCCAAGTTAATAGGAATACTTCTTCGGCTTTAGTGGGAAAAAGGTTAGGCAGACATTTCTTTTGATTTTGACTAGATTTACAAACTTCTTTACATGCATGAAGTGTCTAAATACAAGCCTAAGTATCTTTCAGTGAAGGAGAAGATTAAAATCACTGCATGGAGAATAGGACTGCCATGCTACAGAAAAACTTGGTGTAATGGGGAAAAAAACAGAGAAATCCTGAGAAATGACTAAAAGCAACAGAGCAGCAGAGATTCCCAAACTGAGTGGGACACGTGGTACATGCATACACACATACTGCTGTGCCTGGATGAGCTTAAAACACAGAGCACTCACTGGCTGCCTCTTCATGTACAGCAAAATACTTGGTAGAGAAGGGAGGCCTGATGGAGCAGGCAGAAATGAGGACCTCATGTTTTGTGCTTCAGCCAAGCACATGGGCAGATTCCTGAGGCAACCCCCAAATTCTCAGCCCCGTATCAAAAATATCCTATGTGATCTTGGCACACCGAGCCCAGTAGTCCTGCCCTCCTGAATCCTCCTATCTTCTACATGATTTCCAGCCTCCCTGTGTAATTCCACGTCCGTTTTACAGCTACCACTGTCACATCTTTTTAAGCCAATTAGCAAGTGAAATGAGATAGTCCAGGATGAAAATGAGAAGCTCATAGTCCACATGGCTATCTCAGC
>WEIS01009753.1:16867-27452 GCA_013389965.1 Todus mexicanus | reverse complement strand
GCTATTCCTTCACTTCACAGTGAGAGGGAGAAGAGTAACATCAGTTTCTGCAGGAGGCTTGCCAAGCACAAACCCCAGTATTTCTGCCAGAGCATGGCTGTTTCTGTGATGCTGCAAGCACACATTTCTCCCAANAAATGTGATCCAAAACATTAAGAGAATACAGGTTTTAAAGCCAGTTTTACAATGCCTGGAAACTTCTCCCATTGTACAGGCAGCTGGCCACGTGAATCGTGGTTGCATATAATCTGGGTTCAGAGCTATAGGGAGCACTTACTTCCTTTTGAGGTTCCAGCAAATTACATAAAATGAGACTTGTGCACTCCCTGCTCGCACGCAAACTGCAGCAGGCTGTGGGTTTGGAGGATGGGAGCCTCTCTGCAATTTGTATCTCATTTGCCATTGACACTCCAGCAAACCAGGTTGCTCCAAATGTAGGCTGGAGCAGGATTATAGTTCATGGACTACTTCTGATGGCCACAGAAGTAGTTGTTTCATAAGAAAACTGCTTGGATGAAAGCTTAATCTGAATGAAACTAACAGCAGTTTTGCTACTGACTTTGCTGGAGATGATTTCTCCACTGTACCATTCATGTGTCCTTGTATGCTTCTTCTACCAAAGCTCTGTAGAAAGGAACCAGCAGCAGCAGCTTCTCGAGCAGTGCCAGATGCTCTCTGCTTATTCCCCAGTAACCCAGGACAAGAAGGCTTGGCTTCTGAACCACAATTTTGATAGCTGTTTAATGAGATGTAACATATGCCTGCTTCAGAGCAGTACAGGATATCTGAGATGCTTGCAAAACATTCAGATACCACCTCAGATAAAAGATTCTAGAGAAAGGCAATGTTTTCCTTTAAGAATTAGGAAAATGAGAAATAAAGAAGGCTCTAAATAAGAAATCTAATCTCAGTAAAACAAAATGCATGAGCAAAACCACCATTAAGCTCTCCTCTAATTATAAAACCATCACTTGAAGACAACTAAACCTGCAGGTGAACAAAGAGCATCACACAGGAAATCTGTGAGAGTCTCCATTTCCCATTTGAGTAATTCACACTGCTTTTGTTCTTCTCTTACGGCTTCTGCAGTCCATCTGCACTGTGAGGTTGTTGATGGACTTCAACCCAGGCAGCTCGTCAGAGAAACTGTAGCTATCGTTATACGCATGAGGCTGAGGTACAGTCACCCTTTCGGGTGCCCATCAGCTTGAAACCCACCAGCTGAAAGACGTACAGCACTCTCAAGTCTCCAGCTTCTCTTTGGAAGGCAAAAGAGCTTCATGCTGTCCTCACCTGGCCAGTCACTTTAGAGTTTAGCTGTGCTTTGTACTGTGATGACATTTTTCTTTCCACTTCTCAGCCTTTCACAGAACCGTCCCTCTGATGGTCTTTTATTTTGTCTCTCAAGGCGTTAAGAATCTTGCTTCCCCCTCTTTAACCCAGCATTTCTACAAATGTATTTCACAACCCTCCCTTTTTAACAATGACAGGTAGCTCAAGCTGTATGTATGCACACACACACACGTATACATATACAGCACAAATGCATGTCCTTTTCCAGTCCAGCCTTCAGCCAGCCCTAAGAGTATCTCTGTGCTGACCTCTGGGGCTGTTGTTTCGCCAAGCACGTTTCGCTTCAGTGCTGAGATCAGTCATCCGACTGTCCAAGCTACTTTTGGCATCACCAGGAATGTAGCTAGCCTACCATGACTACTCTCTGACCCGGCCCCTCCTCCTCCTCGTCTGAATATTTTACTGCAAATCTTTCTTCCTCTTTAATGCAGAGAGGTAAAAGGAAGATGCATGAAGTGCTCACATACGTACGATCTGACCTTTCATGTCTACAGCTCTCACCACCTTTGCGTGCACTCTCCCTGCTGTCTTGGTCTATTGTCAGCTTGAGTTGAGCTGTCTCTAAATCATATGCAGTTGAATGCACAGCACTTAGCACTCCTGGCCCCGACACCACAGCATCTGGACTGCAATTTGTACAATAACACAAATACAAAATGATACATCCTTTCTATCAAACGTCCCCCTCAGGACCTCTAAATATTCTTCCAGTGATACAGTCCTTTTATTTTCCAATTTCTTTGCTCCTCAAAATTTCAGCTCTATTTTTTCCATATGGTGTGAGCAGAACTATGTCCAGGTGATAAAATACCACTAATTTCATACAAGTGCTTTAACTTTTATCACTTTCTTGAGATCGAGCTTAACCACTTCCAGTTTCAAAAGCACCCGTTGCACTAGGAAGATATTTACACTAGACTATAAATCAAATAACTAATAAAGTTCCTGAGATTTTTCCAAAAAAGTTCAAAACCGAAAGTTCTCATCCTCCTCTCCCAACTGTTTTTAATCAAGGGCGGTATGAAACGAGTTACAAAAGTTCAGAATAAAAAAGTACACTTACTCTGAGATGAAATCTAAAGACTAAACCCCTCTTGATTTCCTGAGCTGTTTGACAAACATTTATGTGAAACAGGAACTGCAGCATGATGTTATAAAATATTTATGTCAGTTTGCAACATGCGTGACCACATGTTGGTCAAGACAGCTGAACTGGCCATTGTTACTAGGAAGCTGTAAATCGCCCCTTTGGCAAAAATCTATTTCCATTAGATACTGTAACTTCAAATGCAAATAATATTGTTCTTGGCACGGCTGCTGCTTGTCCACCTCGGCACAATTACTCCAGCCTCTCCTAGCTTAGACAAGTATCATTTGAAGCCAAAGCAGCAGCTTCCTTCCTCCAACAGAACATCTATTCTTATAGAACTGAAACGATTTGGCTAAATGGCGCAAAGATGAAATGTGTCTGGACTAAGGCTAACAAACACCATCCAGGCTCCTTGAATACACAAGAGTTATCCCAAAATATTTTGCTGTATAGATGATCAGGAGAAGGCAATGGGTAAAGTACTGATTTCACTCATGCACCTCTGTTTCTTAGGAGACACCAGGTGATGAATCAAACCTTCATCCCAGCAATTCAAAGTTGGGTTTCAACTTAATAATACCTGTCTTGTTGAAGGTGGGAGTGATTTTCACTTATGACCTATGGTCAGGCAGGACAACATGATGGCCACTGTTCTTTTCTTTAAAACCAGCTGATGACACTGAACACATCATTGAGAATAGACTCCTCAAACTCAGGTTTCAGTCCAGTGGTTTGATTCTCCTCTGCCTGGCACTGAAGTCATGCAGTGATATCAGAGTAAAGCAAATGTAAAATTATTTTGAAATTGCTCAATATCTGAAATAACGGAAGCCCTGGATATTCAGAGTTGAAAAGCTAGATGGAGATCTTAATGCAACCTTTCAAAATATAACAGGCTCTTATAACAAAGATGGGGACAGATTTCTTTAGCAGGGCCTGTTGCAATAGGACAAGGGGTAATGGTTTTAAGTTGGAAGAAGGTAGGTTTAGATGGGACATAAGGAAGACATTTTTTCAGATGAGGGTGATGAGACACTGGAAGATGTCCCTGCCCATGGCCGGGTGTTGGAACCTGATGATCTTTAAAGAAAGGTCCCCTCCAACCCAAACCATTCCATGAGTCTATATTTTGGACAAAACAAGCCTATGCTTTAGCATCAGTATGATTTTGTCAGTTTTCAATGACCATAGGACATTTTATCAGACACAACCACTTTCCTCCTGGGGACTGAAACTCAGATAATAAGAAGTTATCACAGTATTCATAAAATTTGAGTGAGGGAACACTCACTCCTGAAGTTGTTGGGTTACCATTATGTTTGGTATTGAACAAAACCTAAAAAGCCACACTCTGCTTTATCATCCTTTACAATAAAAGCACGGTTGTTGGAGTATGTGTCCCTATGGCAAGTCTTTTGTGTGTTTAGAAAAGCTTTGTCCTCTGTTCCGTCAGTACCTAGAAGTGCTGACTTTGCCAGGTCAGTCGCTGACCAACATCATTTACTTTCTGGCTGTGTCTGAGGCCTTGCTGCCACACGACAGCATCCTTTCCCAACCCAGCAGGAGAGGTCAGCAGTTTTGACTGACTGATCCATTATTGATGTTGATGAACCAAAGGATGCTGTCAGAGGGAAGGCGTGAAGCTGAAGGGCACCCCAGGGAGTTATTTAACAGTTATTTAAGGATGCGCATACAACTGCATCAACAGCTTCTTCAATAAAAACATGCTCTGCACAAAGGTCTGGGATCCCTAAAGATGGGATCCCACTCATGATACCTATGTAAGCAAATGGAAAGGGGGTTTTTTTGTTGTTGTTGGTTGCAAGAACCTAACAGCAATTTAAGAAGAGCAGCAGAGTGTTTTCCTTGTGCCTTCATACCTCTGTAATTTTTTCAGTAGTATGTGCAAGGTACTATCCTTGTGTTTCAAAACTGGCCTAAGAGCAATAAAGTAGTTGGCAAAGACCAGGTGATCTCTACCCAAGGAAGTGCCAGACACTACCCGAGGGTTCTAGTCCAGTCCCTCTGGACTCAGAACTCAGCAGAAGATGTCAGTGAGAGGCAGCGGGCTTCTCCTTCACTGAGCTGCACAGATTGCTTTGCAAGCTGATAACACAGAGGCCTGTCTGAGGAAGATGTTTTCTGCTGGGAAGCCCTAATCAGGGCAGCAAGAGGCGTGCTCGGGAGTAAGTTCTCTTGCAGATGCTAATGCCACCATGTCTTACAGTCAGTAATTCAAGAGGATCATATCCTGCAGCTCTGAAAGGTTGTAATGACAACAGAAGTATCATACTGAGTGCCAAGTTAAGTCCAGCCAGCTGGTTAAGAAACCAGCTTGACACACTTCCTAGACCTTTCTGTTAAAAACAATGTGACCCAAAAAAGTAGAATGGGATGGGCAAGGGGAAAATGAGCAATTAATGGGTTACAAACTGTGCAGGTCTCTAATACCATACAACCATCAGGAGGAAGCCTGTGGGATACTTCAGCCTCCACAGCAGGGTCACGCACTACCCCAAGAGCTGACTCTTCCTCCAGGGCCCAAGGGGAGCTCCCAGAGAAAGTCATGTGGGCACTGGCACTTCCACGCTCGGTTGCAATTCCATTCCTAAAGTAGTTTCTACTGCTTTATCACAACACATGTAGCTTGCTCATGCAGTCCCGTATCTCTCTTTCTTCTGTTTTTCTTTCAAAGAAAATGCAAAGAAGTGGTAGAGCTGATAACTAATGCCTGATAATCCTGTGGAAATTGTTATTGCCAGGATGTATCTTTCAGAGCTTCCAAATTTGTCCATGAACATCGTGTTTGGGCTGCAGTAGTCACACGCTGTCATCGTATTTCCTCTGATGACTTCCTGACGCAAGGTTTTTCTATTTTCTAGCTGCTATTAGATGTCTGCGTGTCAGAAACAAAGGAAACAAATATTATTAGTGCCAAATCTGCAGGATGAACTACTGGTTACTTCACCACACAATAAAGAAAGCTTGCCATTAAAATTTGGTTATTTTCACAGTTATTAGTAACTCGTGTTACTTTCATGAAAAAGTTCTGTCTACGAATAATGTCAGTGATAAATACGGAGTCTCTCTCAGGCAGTTCTTACACATTTGTTGCTCTAGGTTGTGCTCTAGGTTGGTGCACACTGATTTGAAGCTCACAAAGTAACTCCACTCGGCACAGAGTGGCTATCTGCTCCCTTTGGGATAGCAGCGGTTGTGAGCCCATCAACCTCCTGTTCAAGTGTATCCACTGGTTTCCAGACAGCAATTCTAAACCTTGGGGCTTGCTTTTTTAAAAGAAATCAATGGACTGAGCCCTTGTTTACACAGATTGAATTCTGATATAGAGCTTGGCCTCCGAACCACCACCACGTCTGGTCTTCTGAGACAGCACAGATAGCATATCTCAGGGCAAGTTGTGTGCAAGCAGCATACGTGCTGTCACAGGTATCTAGCTCTAGAAGTTTTCAGAGAAAGTCAAGTAGATCCAGGGTGTCATCTTCTGGAAATGACTAAAAGCCTTTCCCTTCAGCTACTATATCCCTCACAGTTCAAAACATTCTTTTATTCCTAAAGCCCTATCAACTCAACCCTTCAAAAACACAAAGCACAAGGGAGGCGAGCCTAACCACAACGGCGTCTGGACTCCTTGGAGGAAGGAGGGCAGTGTCCCTGTGGCTGAGTCCAAGGATGACAGTCAGCGATAGGAAGTCTAAAGATGAGCAACCACAAGGATCTAAAGACAAAAGCACCGAGTTAATCCTTCTGCTAGAATAAATTGCAAGAACGAAAACTTCAAAGCCAATTTCAGAAGTTCGTCTGAAAGCCATCTCTTCTGCCCAAGGCTTGCAGTTCTGTTCTGAACTTAACGCGAGCCTTTGTTCAGCAGCAGGCTAGGCTGGGAATTATAAAGCTGGCATTTAGGCCACACAAAACCATACCCTACATGTACTGAAAGGGAAAGCAAAGCGGACTAAGCTTTCTTTGTTCCTTAGCTGGAGGGTTTGGCTTAGCACTCAGGCTAGCCCTTCTTCCCAGCTTAAGACAAATTGGATTCCAGTAGTAAAACCCTGGCTCCAGCGAATTACATGGCAAAACTCACGTTGAAGCCAGAGCAGATCGGATATGATAAGCCTTTGGGATTTGTTTGCTAGGCAAAAATATAAATACAAATAACGTCAATTATTCCACTAATATTCAAAAATAAAACCTCCTTTAAGGGAAAGTTGAAGTGATGGCAAGATATACCAGTTTTATCATAGTAAAACTGCAAGGTCCTGCGAGGAGCAGGGATTTAGACTCAATGATCCTTATGGGTCCCTTCCAGCTTGAGATACTCTATGATTTTATAATATTATGGACTTATGGTTTTAAAAATAATTATAGCTTCTTCAACAAAAGAACTGCTACATTACTAAGCTACATTTCTTGGAAGGAAAACTCACACTTCACACAGAATCAGCAGTCAAAGTCCAGTATCAGCTACCGTATGTGCAAATGTCAAATGAAGTACACTCTTCCAAACATAAATCCTTTCATTTCTGATATTCTGAAACATCTCACCTTAACGTCTTTGGATTTGAGCCTAGCTAGCAGGTACAGTATTTTTCCCCAACTCCTATTTGATTAAGGAGAACTTGTTTTCCTTCTCTAGCCTTTCACCAAAACAGAATCGAGTATCACATCTGTTTAGTCAAAATAAAAATTATCTTTTTCTTTACTTTATGAAAACAGCCATATTTTCCAGGGGTATTTAGCCACTTGTAGATGTAGAGAGGATTATCAAAGATATATTAATAGGATTGGTCTCTAATATGCATTGTGTTGAGATCTCAGAGATTTGTTCAGATCTCACATCTCAGAGATTTAGCACTGCCTAAACACCTGCACAACTCCGACTGGAAAGATAACAAGAAACTATAGATTCTCTAGTGGTTGTTAGTATTTTATTTATTTTATATATTTGTTTTTCTCCATAATATAAAATTATCCTGAGAGGAGCTGGCTACACACAAAAAAAGCTGTCGAAAATTACTCTGAAAGAGAGCCCTAATTTCTAGCCAAATAGCCCTAATATAAAATCAGAGTAAACGCATCTCGAAAAGTCAAAAAGGCAAACACGTATGAATGGATCTAGATAAGCTACTTGGCTGCTTAAATAAAAACGAAGTTTTGGGACTGTCTTCTGATAACAAGAACTAGCTTACAGACAAACATATGCATAAGCACTGCCAGCCAAGGAGAAACAACATTTAGGGAAACAAAAAATAATAAGTCAGGTTTTCTGCTTGTTATAGGTCAGCCCATCTCACCTCAGTGAGCCAGCACTTCCCTCCAGGTCATTTACTCCAGCTGGATGCTATCTGCGCCACCGTGTTGTAACCCACGAGTTGCTTCCACTACAGGGTTTCATTTCAGTCAGAGGGCTATGGGAGTTTTCTAGATGTACAGTTTGTTAGACAACCAAGTTCCTCATCTTCTAATTTTGAGACCTCCTCTGCAATTTCCATGTGCAAAGCATCCCAGCATATTAAGAGGATGTGCATGTGCTTGGCATTTATTGTTTTGTTAATGAAAGCATCCAGAATCACTAACTAGGAGGTTAGTGTCCCTAGCAGAAGTACTTAAGATAAAATGGCATTTTGGGAAGCCTCTACCACCAGTTGATTTCTTCTATTTAACTATGAACAAAAAAAAAAAGCCGAAACCCAATTAAAAGTAAATATATAACACATTTTTCACATCGAACCATGTAAACGCATTTTTTTCTGTTGATTTTTTTTTAAAAAAATTTAATTTAGAGGAAGAAGAAATAATGATGTACAGGTAATAAACTGTACCATGGAGACAGACACATTCTGTTAGCGTGGTTTTGTCAGCAACTGTTTGATTACTTAGAGCTTTCTTTAGAGCCTGGACCAGGGCCAGGTGGTGCCTATTGATGGCACTGAAAGCAGAGAAACACGGCGGAGGTCAGTCACCAGAAGAGACCTTTCTCCTTCCGCTTTGCCAAGTTGCTTGACGAGGTGGCTGATGGAAACAACTTCTTTTCATCAGTTACAATGCGATTCTTTCAGGCTCTTTCTCATCTCAGCCTTATTGTCAGCACCATACACAGGCCAGTGCTGAGTTCTGCAGTGAAGTCACCATAGAAATGACATGGTGAGCATTTACTGACCTCCCAACCGCGTTTTCTTGTCCTGAAATAAATTTGAGCTCAGTTATTACGGCGCCTCTGATTTAATAATTGGCTTTTGGGAGACACTCAAATGCTTCAAATGGAATCTTTTCTTAGGGTCAGATCCTGTCCCTATTGTAGCCTACGGGAATTTTGCCATCGGACTTTAATGAGACAACAATTTGGCCATTAATCCATGAAAAATTGCTGCTGTAGTTCACACTGCACTCCCATTTAGGACCCTGTTGTTCAATTCACTCTGAACCAGCTTGTTTTCACTTTCAAGAGAATTGCACAGACTAGAGAGCAATCCAAACAACAAATTCAGCAATAGCAGCCATTAGTGGCATTAACTATGTGACTGCTGGGTGGACATTGCCAAACCCAGCTGCAGAATCTTCCCAAACCTGCTAACAGTTACTAAGTCAATGAAAACATTGAAGAAGGATCTTCCCACAGCCTAGGACCATTAATGCCTTTCACTTCCAAGAGCAGGAGCTGATTCTTTAGGTCAGGGAACACCAAGGATCAAATTCTGTTCTAGCTGTACATCAGGGCTTACATTAATGGCACTACATCTTAGGAAAGACCTTTCAAATTGCCACTTGCTCATCTTGGCTGATGTTGATAAGTTTCTATCTATCGTAGCATGCTGGATTTTTATAGTGTCATTCATAGAACTATAGAATGGTTTGGGTTGGAAAGGACCTTAAAGACCATCTAGTTCCAACCCCTCTGCCATGGGCAGGGACACCTCCCACTAAACCAGGTTGCTCAAAGCCTCATCCAGCCTGGCCTTGAGCAGTTCCAGGGAGGGGGCATCCACAACTTCCCTGGGCAACTTGTTCCAGTGTCTCATCACCCTCACTGTAAAGAATTTCTTCCCAATATCTAGTCTAAATCTACTGTCTTTCAGCTTAAAGCCCCTCATCCTATCACTACAAACTCATTTGAGTCGTAGGTCACTGAAAATCTTCCAGCAATATGCAAATGCGTTATTAGATATTTCCATACATCGCTTGCTGATTAGCAAACGCGCACTTGTGTTCCTATCCACCTTTCACAGACATGCTCAGAAGCAGTCTACAGACTCCTGGGGTTCCCAGGTTAAACACCAGTGGTATAGAAAATAGAGCAGATTTTCAGAGATGGCCAAGGTCAGAGTAGCTCCTACTAATTTTAAGTCTCTTAGCTGACTTTTCCAACCCTGGCAACTGCTTGTTGCTCTTGTTCACAGCTAGTTCTAAGCTATACTCCTCGACTTCATTCCGACAATATTTTGCAGCACCTGGAGAAAATATCTTTATAAATACAATGGCAGAATTCTCTCCGTGGAATGGGCTTCAATAAGATAATATCCAGGTTTCTGTGTCTCTGGTTAATAAAACATAAAATTTCTCTCCTGTTGCCTCTCATCGACCCTGTTTAAGTGATCTGGCACACTCTGAAAATGCACAACAAGGGCTCTATTATGTAGACCCACTAGGTACAGCAGGTTTCACTGGACTGTAACTGATTTGTTTCAGATGAAGGGATGCTGTTAACCACCACTGTGAATATAATTGCTTAGTTGATTTCCACATTCTTGTCATTGTTGGCCTGGCTACTGCAAGAACAAGCTGGTGAGGAATTCCCTAATGCTAGTTAAAAAGAAAAAGAAAAAAAAAAAAAAAGAAAGAAAAAGAAAAAAGAAAGAAGTCTTCAGGTCAAACCAGGAGTTCATCCAGACATGTCCACACCAGAGGCAATACCAATGTCCCCCTTTCACCACTTCACTGCTTGTCCTTTGATCCTTCTTTAGACCAGTATCAACTTCAGGAGGAGCAACCCTCTAGGTGAAGAGGGAAAGGGTCAGAATACCGACGTGCCACCTCTGAGCGGGGTCTGGGATGCACAATATCCGATTCCTTCTGTCACACATCGCAGAGGGCTCAGAAGGCTTCACCAGACTTTCACTACATGCT
>WEIS01009753.1:1286-16782 GCA_013389965.1 Todus mexicanus | reverse complement strand
CAAGCATACACATACTTCTTCAGAGAACAGAAGTTCTAGGTTTTCTTTCTTGCCTTTTAACTTACCTCCTTTGTCATTACGATTTAAATCTAGGGTGCACTGTATTATTCATTTCTCAGTAAAACTCCTTTGAAAATAAGGAGGAAGCACTGGCAGCACTTAACATCGACAACGACACTTAGAAGCATCGCTTAACAAGAGCACAGACAAGCAAGCTCAATGCACACCAGGTACTAGGAGAGGACTGTGAGTTGCAGACAGATTTGGAAGAGTGAGAACTTTCTTTTTGATAAAAGCTGAAGTTTTGTTCTGGACTATGAACATATAGACATGAACATATATATATATGAACATTCATATGAGAACAGGTCTTGTCACACATCACAGCCTTAGGGTCCAAGGAGCACTCTAAAAAAATAAACGAAAAAGGAGATCAGAACAAAGCAATAAAAAAAGATAGGCTCTAGTTAAGAGAGGCAGGAGGCAACGGAGGAGCAATACTGATTAGCATGATGAGCTTCATCCCCAGTACAAGCCTCGCAGTACTCTCAGCACACCCACAGCCAAGTCGGTAATCCAGCTCAAAAATATTTGTTACGTTAAAGTAATCCTTCTATGCAAGTCGTTTTGCTCTGGGATGACATTCATCTCAGAGGTAAAACACAGAGGATCTTTGGCTGAATTCTTATTGTGAGTGACACAGAGAAAAACTCCTCGCCATAGGACGCTGATTTATTGCCTATGGCTTCATTGAAACGCCTGCATAGAAAACCAGGCTACTCCCAACACGCTGCGTGACACCCAGCCGAGCCCGCCGTGCAAATTAAGAGTTCACGGTGCCAGCTCTGGCAATAACTGGGCCTGCTGGGGAAAGTCGTGGCTAGGCAGGAAAATCATGCTCTAGCATACCAGACAGCCAAGGAATGCTTCCTCAGAGGAGCTATGTATCTATGAAACACACGCTATGGAGCTATCCAGTAGAGTGGAAAAGAGAGCATGTTTGTAAGAGCAAGAAACACTGAGCAAGAGACGCTCCAAATTTCTGCCTTGCTTCACGTAATTGGGATGCATTACCAGCCACAGGAGGTACACAATCAGCATAAATTACTTGATCATTAGCTACCTAATATGCAACAGTTGCCCTGAAAATTAATTGGGTGAACCAGGAAGGGCAAAATAAAAATGGACAATGATACCGTATGAGATTTTTCCTGCTAATGCCACTCAGTAGCTGCAGTAGATCAGCCTTAACTGCTTCTCCCAGAATTTCCACCAAAATTTTAACCTAGGAAAAAGGCTAGGAAAGCATAATGGTGCAATGCCCATAGTGATATGATGCCCATAATGATGTGAAGCCAATGATTCTCCACATTAAGAACCCCCAAAGTGGAATTATGCAATTGGTGTAAACTGAGGAAGGCTCTAAAGAGAAGCTGTGGGGATAGGAAGAGCTTGTGCTTCATGATCATGTGCCTGGAATGTAATTTCATGGCATTTACCTGGAACAGGCATATTTCCTCAGAATGTTGCTATATATGTTTTTGCTGACCAGACTTAGCTAGTTATAGCACTACATATGTTATAGATCATCTATCTATTTATAGTAGCAAGCAAAAAAAATAAAGACAAATACTAAACCCTAACAACCTAAACAAATGCTACAAGCTAGTTAACGTTCCAAGCCTAGTTTATTGGAATGTTCATAAATCTGATATTTAAGTCCCTAAAGACATTATTTTTATCACTTATTCAGTTCTAAAGTTAAAAAAATAGTAAAATATTAGTCACATGTGGATTGTTATGTGGTGACTCTCCTTACAAGACCTCATAGAGCCCCAAACTCCTCCTGTGCTGTATAATTTGTGTGAAGTTTTATATAAAAAGACACTTCCCACAAGAGAGAGTACCCCTCCAGGTTCTCTTGCCTGGTGGCTCCGGCTCAGCTTGGATTAATGCCACCCGACCCTCAGACCAGCATTAACGCTGGTGGTCTCCTGTCTCACCAGAAAGCTCCTAGCAGTGCACAGGTATGTAAGTAAAGCTAAGGCTTGGATTAAGAAACACCATTTCTCACAGCTGAAAAAAAAAAAAAGCTTAACAGAGGGAGTACTGCTGTATCTCACCTGCAGGTAGGTTTCTCAGCACGGGTAATAGTACTCTACAGGTGTTTATTTCTTCCCACTGGTTGTAAGGGAAGACCAGGGAATTATCTCTGGTGTAGATGTCTATACCCTGTGTGTGTCAAAAGCAGAACGAGGAGAACGGGGGTCAGGAGGATGTAAGGAGAAGTTTTGGGATGGCACTACACCAAAGACCATAGATGGCTCCTAGTAATATTCCATCACCAGGGAATCTGTACTTCAGCTGTATCACATTCTTTCGCAAATTTTGTGAACACATCATTGATCCTACGACTCTGACATGCAGTAAATAATATGTTAAATATGATCTCAATTCCCCCAATAGCTCACATTCCAGAGACGTTTTAATGTCAACACAGGAACACTTCAGCTTTCCAACACCACTGTCACGTGAAGTTGACAAGCTGAATTTCGTGGACTGTGGCTGAAGTGTGCAAAATGAGTTTTCAGTTTTACTGCACCGAAGGGAAGTTTTTCCAGACTGCAGAAGAACTGCAGCCAAACATGAATGTTTAGTTTCAGCCTTGCAGGAAGGGCTGAGAAGCACACGCAAAGCACGCTCCTGCCAGCGCAACCCTTCAGGGAGGTCACAGGCTAAAGGTTTACAGCACTTTCCCTAAAATGAGAATGGAATTAATTCATTGTTTCCATATTGGACAAAAGGTTAAAGAAAGACTCTTAAAGGCCAGGGCTCCGAGGTAAGCAAATGGAGCCTACCAAATATTCTGCAAACTTCCTTTTTTTCTTGAATTACCATGGAACCTAGTGATGGCGGGTCTCAGATAGTGAGACCCAGAGCTGTTGTCCTGGTGGTGGCACTAACAGAGCAAAAACCTGCCCCAAATAGACCATAAAGCATAGGAAGTTCCAGCTAGTATGGACACACAGGAGAGCACATATATGTACCTGCAAGATAAGCAATGATTTTGATGTATCAACAGCCAAACTTGGTACAGTAGTTGCTTTTTGAAAAGGATCTGAGGACTTCAAGAAGAAACCAGTCACGGACTTTGTTGAAGGAAGGTGGCCAACAGTGGGATAGAAGGAAGGGTATAAAATACTGTCTTTGAGTTTTCCTAAGACAAGATCACTGGAAATGTTTCTTCCAGCAGGAATATGCAGCATGTATCACATGCTCATTCAGAGGACAGAGAAATGCTGCATTTGAACTTTTATTAAATAAGGAGAAGCTCCCATATCACCAGGATCTGGTCAACTAACTTCCAATTTCTGGTGTCACAGCTGTTCCCTCTGAATTAAAAAAAACATAATAAAATGATGCAAAGGATTTATGATTTGGTTAAGGCACAGCTCAGCTGGAAATAGAAGAAAGGGAGAAATGTGGATGGAAAACACAGCAAAACCTCTGAAAGGGTGAAGTAGAGCCAGTAGAATGACAATAATCTGGGAGTACACAACTCCTGTCCCATGGGAACAGGTTGATCACTTTGATGTGAAAAGCTTCACTCAGCCTTAAAACAGACATTAAGTATGGAGTTTTGCACTTCTTAAAATGAATTCCTAGTCTTCAAAACCCCTGCTGAGGAATCTGCCCTGTCCAAAAGCTCCAGGTCTGCATCGGCCTCTGCGTGGAGCCTATAAACAAGGCAGCACCACTACCACCAGCAGTAGTGGGCTACCCCAGTAGGATCTGGAGCAAGGTCTTAAGCTGAGACAGCAAGCTTCTGCAGCCAAGGTCATGGCAGAAGGAAGCTGTCAAGAGAGGAGGTTCCCCACGCTCCAAAGTCCCTCTCTTTTTTTCTCTTTTGATTCCTTCTAAATCCTGAACAGCTCATCAATGCAATTCTCAGATCCAGGGCCAAAACAATCTGAACACTCACAACGTGCAAGTTACTGAATCCTTCCCCCAATAGCATGTATCTTTGGTTATAGTCCCCTCGACTGATGTAGGCCCTTCCCAATTCAGAACCTATAGGATAGCATATTTTAACACGGTATTCATCCCATATTAAAAAAGCATCCCTTAACTGTAGCCAGATGTCCACTGAACTCTGCAAAAAGCTTTTTCTAGCCGTGCCACTTGGTTTGCTCTTACATCTGTTGCGTCGTTCAGGAATTAGTAGAACGTAAAATGTTCTATGAATTCCCTCTGCTCTCATTCAGCATTAATACATTCAATATGTTCTTCTAAGCCCACATGCAGGCACACACATGCGCGCTTTCCCTCCATTTCTTTTAATTTATTTGCATAACTTAACTCCCAAAGCTAACCTGGAAAATTCACAGAAATTAGAGACGAACCCCATCCACCTATAGAGAAGCTCAGCCTGTTTCTACTCCCAGGGAGGATCATTTCCAAAGGGTCAAATCTGACCTTACTGAAGTTAGTGGCAAAACTTTGAGGAGCTTCATTAAAAGTAACTTTGGCCCAAAACATCTCCTAGGGCTCTTCCCCCATCCCTTTTATATAAGGCTAAGGCACACTATCCACTTTATACAAATATGTAGATTGTCGAATTCAGGAGTTTCAAGCTCCTTGGACTGTGCTCAAGCCCATACACACTGTAACAGCATCACATTGGAATTATTAGCATTGCAGTTGAGTTCTTTTCTAGACATCTCTTTTTTGTCTGAGACTGAATTGTCCAACTGCTTTTCTCCCCTTTAACTCCAGCACGTAAGCACAGGTGTCAAATATGCCAAATAAATCCCAAATCATCATCTCAGTCTGTTATTTTTTGGAAATAAGCAAGGGAAAATGACAAACTGTAATTATCATCTTACTCCCTGTTGTGCAAAGCCCAAACTGCTTCATATTGCACATAAACAGCAATTCTGTTTGCTAAAGTAAACTCTGACCTGATTCCAATTTTCTCCTTGGTTAAAAAGGTAGCTGTTTGTTGCATGAAGGAGGGAGAAAGCAAACACTCGGAGCTGCTTATGCAGTACAGACTTAACAAGAAGGGTTATGAAAACCAGCGAGCAGGAATTTGCTGTTCTGGGTGCTGCTTTTCCATCGTTCTGATCTCAGATGTGCTTGCAGTGCCAACACAAACCCACAGATAGCAGCAGCCTCTGCAAACCTTCTGCTTCCAGCTGAACTTGCTACTTTAATGAAAGTGAATCCCCTTTGCAAAGTGCTATTCCCAGATGAATGCTCCAAGGGGATAATCCAGCTCCTCTCTCCTTTCCACTGCCCTGCTAGCACAGCCCACACAATGTCATCGCGTGTTGGCACAGGGTAGGAAATACATCTGGAGGGATATCTATGCACAGTTTTGCAACCATAAGCCAGTATTTTTTTTTTTTGGCTAATGCTTCTTGCCCTTGTTAGTTCTCCTGGGGTGAGGAGAAGGAAACAAATGATTATTGATCTACCTAAAGAGGTTACACTCCCCGTCAAGTGGTTTTGGGAGAAGTTTCATTTCTTTCCCACTCAGTCAAGCCTCTGTGGAAATATCCCACAGCCAACATACCTTTTGGGTCTAAGGGCCACACAGTTGCGAAGTTACTATCCTTTCTTCTCGAATAAGAGAAAAAAGGGTGTTGGAAGGGGCTTGAGAGGGTTGTCTAGCTCATTCTTCCACCATAAGGCAAGAAGAGCAACACCTATGTCTCTCCAGATAGGTAACTGCTTTAGTCCTAACAATCTCCCATATTACAAGTTCCACATTGCCCACTCAGTTCACTCCAGAAAGACCTTTGTGTTGTCCAGCCCTCACTGCAGCAAAGCTCACTGCTCATTATGTCTCCCATAGATACAAAAGTCAATTCATCCCTCTGTGTTATTGCTCCCCTTTATATGATTGACAATCACTGCCATGTCATCCTCATTCCTTTATTGAATGGTCACCCTCTGGCCAAGTGGGTCACATCTTTTTGGAAGCACAGTGCCCCAGATGGGGCACAGCATCCAGCTCAGCTACACACTGGCCAAAGAGAGAAGGAGGTTTACTAAACACATCTTGCAAATGACACTCCAGTTGGATAGCACGAAGATTGATCCTAATGGGAAGATTTTTTTCACAGCAGTATGGCACTGTTGTCTTGTATTTAGTTTGAGATACATCATGACCTTCCCCCAGATCCTTTCCTGCAGAACTGCTCTCTGGCTGGATTTCTCCCCTCGTTCTGTGTTTGCTCTGTTGATTACTGCAAATCAAACTCACACGTATGCTTTTTCACATAATTTCTGTGGTTTGTGCAAATCATTTAGAATTCTAGTTCTGCCCTTGAATGTGCTCGCACGCTCTCCACAGCTTGTTGTCATCTGCAAATGTAGCGAGCAAACACAATAAATTTCCTACTGCTAATTCAGAGCCTACAATATTCAGAAAGCAGTAAAAAGCACCAAAACAGAGAGAGATCTTTTATATCCCTACTGGCATTTGCATTTCTAACAGCCAGCTTAGAGGAGTGATTTCTCATTTCTGTCTTCTGCCACGGCAAAGTGTATGAGAGCACGATGGGAGCTTCTTTTGGTTTCAGTAAACTCAGGAGGAGGAAACTCCTACTCTGAGTGCCAACAGCATTCACACAATTTCAAGCAGCAGCAACTATCAGCATCTGACAAATGTAAATTGCTTCAGCTTTCCCAGTCCCTGAGGACTTAGAGGGAGCAGTGAGTAATCAGGGAGGTAACATACCAGTGGAGTAATTTTACTGTATCATTTCTACATACTACATCCAAAACATGCAAAGCACAAGCTGTTCAGGTGAACAACAAGTAAGTATTGCAGCTGCCGCTACCAGAAATGTTGGCTGCACCTCACATTTCAGGAGAAAACATCCTAGACTGGATATTTCAAAGAGCAGCAGGTTCCTATCAGAATGAGTCACTCAAAGGCTATTGCCAGAGGAGCTCTGCACTGTGCTTCTCAGGGGAGACAATGCAGAACTGGAAAAGCCAAAATGGAATAAACAATTTGTTTAATTTGTGGCCTGTGGTTGTTAGAAAAAGTGGAAAAATTAGGTGGAAAAATGACTCTGAAAGCATGAAACAAAGCAAAAATGGGCTAAGGAATGCAGCCCATGTACATGTTTTTCTGTCTTGTACATCACTGACTTCTTGATGCTTCTTCTCTCCCTCTCATTCTTTTCAGCTTAGCCGTAGCTGTTACTGCACTGTAGTAATGAGCGCTCTTGGATTATCATTTCTTCACACTATCATGATCTACATCACAGCCTTGTGTACAGCATCAGGGCAGTTCATGGCTGCCAGGCATTACCTTCCATCTCTAGACACACCTCTCAGCTATGGTTGCTATCAGCCAGGACAGCTCAGGGCTGCAGGCAGAAGTGGCTGCCAGCTCGCATTTGGAGCCAGTTGATGACTGCTGCAGTCAGCTAAAGGACTCACTGCAAAGGCCCAGCAATGCCACCCGGAGCCCATGACTTTTACAGTTCCCCTGCAAATCCCCTGCGCTGAAATGGAAAAGGAAAGAGATGCACATGGCCTGAGTACCATCTCCTCTTCCCACTGAAAACTCCTTTGGTATCAACTTTACCTCCTGGTTCACAGGCCTTTTATGATCCTTAACAGACAACTTACAAACTAAATGCTGAGCACAGCATTGTTGCATTCATGATTTGCACTGGCAGAATAAAAGCAAAATTTCCCTCATTCCCTTCCCTACAACAAGGGAGGATAAACACCATACATCTGCTTCAAAAGCTCTCCTCTTCCAGACCTGGACAATAACCTAAGAGCTGACAAAGAAAAAATGCAATAACCAAGAAGGTGTCTCCTGCCTTCCTCCTCATGCTTAAGGCCTACGGAAGTAGAAAAATAAGGACCTGTTTAATATTGTTATAAGTGATTTGGATGTCGGGATCACAAGCACCCTGATAAGAGTTTGCAGATGACACCAAAATGAGTGGGAAGTGAGAGCCACCCTCCATGAAGACCTGGACGAGCTGGAGGAGTGGGCTAGCAGGAACCTTATGTATTTCAGTGGGGGCAAGTGTAAAGTCTTGCACCTGGGAATACATAACCTGGGAATGAAGCTTAGACTGGGATCCACCTGACTGGAGAGCAGCCCTGTGGAGAGGGACCTGGGGGTCTTGGTGGACAGCAGGCTCAACATGAGTGAACAGTGTGCTGCAGCAGCAAAGAAAGCCAACAGGATAAAAAAGTCATCATCCCACTCTACTCAGTGCTGGTCAGACCACACCTTGAGTGCTGCATTCAGTTTTGGTCCCTGCTAAACAAAAAGCATGTGGACAGGCTGGAGAAGGTCCAGAGAAGGGCCACAAGGATGAGCAGAGGTCTGGAAGACTTGCCATATGAAGAAAGGCTGAGAGAGCTGGGTTTGCTCACTCTTGAGAAGAGAACGCTTAGGGGAGACCTTATTGCCATATACCAGTACATAAAGAGTGGCTACCAAGAAGACAGTGATTCCCTTTTTACAAGTACTCACATGAAAAAGACAAGGGGTAATGTGTGTAAGTTATTCCTGGGGAGATTGCAACTGAACTCCTGAAAAACATTTTTCACTATGAGAACAATCAGCCATTGGAATAATCTCCCAAGGGAGGTGGTGGATTCCCCTACTTCGGACAGCTTTAAGACTTAGTTTGACAGGGTTCTGCTGCATCTCATTTAAACTGTATTTCTTCACCTTGAAAGGTTGGACTAGATGATCCCTGAGGTCCCTTCCAACCTGGTATTCTATGATTCCGTGACCTGTATTTTATTGTGATTCAGCAATTCTCTGAACCTTCAAGTTCATTCAGTAAGTAACAGGAAGATCTAGAGAACTACTCCAGGCCTCCTAAGGCCCATCATTTCTGAAACCAAATCTCACTTGAGAAAATAGGTGATGTTCCTCACTTCATGGCTTCTTCCCACCTCTTCCTCCATCTCAGGGCTGCTGCTGCTACCTCTTCAGCATCCATCTCAAGCAAGTACAGACTCATCAGCGCTGGTCTTACTGCCCCAGCTCCATTCCTCCAACACGCGAGCAAAGCTCTACGCTAGGCTATGACTCAAACAGCAAGTGCTGTAGTTCTTCCTGGAACCAAGGGTTGCAACCCAGTACCTTTCCAATCTCACCTCAGGTTACTGTAAATACTGGCTTTAATCAATGTATTAAATGTTATCTTCAACAATGTCCAGAGTTTCATGGGGCTTATAAGCAATCAAACTTTTTTTTTGTAGCTACACTTCTGAAATGGGTGCACGAAAAAAAAAAAAAAAGGCAGCAACAAATTTTTTTAACAAAAATGTTCAAAAACCTCCTATTAGGATGAGGCACAAAATTATTTTTATTTAACCTAAGCAAGAAATGAGAGCTAAAACATTTGAATACTTCAGATTTCTGTACACGGTAGATTAGGAAGAAATCTGCAAACAACTCAGGTACTTCACTGAACAAAGCACAGAAATGGGTCAGGGCAGGTCAAATAGCTAAACACAGCTTTTCAGGCCAAACTGATCTGAATTCAAACCAATGATGTCCAATTCTGTAATTTACAGCTTAGTAGCATCTCCCTCTGGAATGTCAAAATAGCAACTCAATGCATAGCCCAGTGCTTTCACATTTCCCTAATGGAGCTATTCACATGCTGAACAAAGCCTGAAAGAAGCCAGGCTAAGGGGGAAAAAGTATGAATCTCACTAAATATTCAGCATTTAAAATGCAGGTCAGAGAACACAATTGAGTTTAATTAGAAAACTAAAATAGGATCCTGCATGTTAATGCACTTGCTCACTGCTTGGGTTCATTTCAAAGTGTTCCCATTTGATTGTCCTTGGAGACATTTGTGTTTGTATCTAACAAAGGAGATAAAAAATGACAGGAAATGTTTGTTCTGGGTGTATCTGTGTAAATCTGCTTGCAGCAAAGATGTTACTGCAGCCTCCTGCTATAGAACTGAGTTCATGAGACAGGAATGGTTGGATGCTCAGTGCTGCGTGAACCCTCTCCCCTGGAAAAGCCCTTACTAACCTGCATCCGTAGCAAAATGCAGTTTCCAGTGCACTGGCTTTTGACTTTTACAACTTTGGAAAATTGTGGCAAGAATTAGAGCTGTGACACACAGACCCGGGTCATGACCTGCCTGGAAACCATCGGTCTTCCAGGGCCTGGTGGCCAATTCCCAGTTGTAGCGCACAGGGATGCTGCTGAAAGGCACAGACGCAATGATGCTGGATTTTAAGAATAAAACTTGACATGCTTTTTTGTGGTAATAAATAATATTGCTTCTTGAAATCACTTCAACTGACACTATACTGAAGGTAGAAAACCCCAAGTGTATGAAGCACGGTCCCCAGTGAAGCTCATCAGTTCCTCCTGTTGATGCTTCTCAAATATGATTATAGTGAAACAAGCTGGACAGCATTCCTACAAATAAATTTTTAAAACACTCTAGAGCTCTTCACTATCTGTTTTTCGAAAGGTATCATATAATATAAATCAATTTTTATTGCTGGGTTTAATAAATGTTATGCAATTTAAAAAAAAGGATGTGTTGTGCTTATGTTTCCTTCAATTTATGGCTTTTGTGAAAAATAAAACCACCTGGGATGGGAATCACAGGTGAATTAAATGCTATGAAATGCATTTAAGAAACAGTTTAAGCTACTTCAGGCCAGGACTGACATGAAGGGAAGATGCAAGGGGGTTATTCCTGCATGAAAGGTTGTTCTCCTTCCTTGATGACATTATATAAAGTACATATATGGGTACAAAGAGAAAGAAAATGAAATACTGACTGTCTATGTTTTCAATGGACCTGAAAAAATAGCCCAACAGGAATGGTCCAAAACGTCCGAGTGTTTTCAAACTACTCCTATTTTCCTGTTGCGTGTGTAGTTCAAAAGTTTCAATGCTAACTAGTGCACTGGTTCTCAGATTTTCCACACAGACATCTCCTTTCCTCACGGAGACTTCTCCTGACACAAAGATACCTCTTCTGTTTGCACGGCACAGGAAGGGATGAAGTCCCAGCCCTGAGTCACGTAAGGAATTGAACTGGAATCAAACCAAAAGATGAACAGAAGTTTGACCTGTGTAGATGCCTGTTACTTCAGCTGAGTGAAATGCAGCTATAGCAAGTGGCAGCTCACACGTGAAAGCTAAGCTTGTTAGCATCACATGTAAAACTCCTGAAGAAACATCCACTCTCATTTTAATTTTAAAGCATTATCCAGAGATACAGGCATAAAAATATAAGTAAATCACAGTAACATAATGGGGTGACGTTCAGGAGGAACATTGTCTTCTGTTCTTTGTGCTTATCTCAGTCTCAAGAGCAGATGCAAGACGGCGACATGGATGCAGGATTGTCATGTTCTGAGAAACAGTCGCGTATAAGATGGCCAGTGCATGGACCGTGAAAGTCTTATTTTGTGTTGCATCAGCCTGGAAAATGCTGACTTAAGTGGTTGCTTATGGAAATAACTGAATCTCCAGTTCAATGCAGATGTTCAATGGTGGTGGGTGTCTCATTCCCCTCAGTGTGACCCAGATCCATGGGACAGCCCCAAGGAATCTATCCATGATCCATTGCTCACCAGTGTTCTTCCCATGATCGGCAAATTGTGGAACCAGCCACAGGGACCTCTCTGAGTTTTAATCTCAGAGGGCAACTTGTCCTAGACAAGATCTGCTGCAGTTGAAGGCTGTCCCATGAGGGGCATTCCCTCCCCATATAGATTGAACACACGACCAGTCTCAACTACAACACCCGCCTCCAGCAGCTGGAGGCGGGATGTGACAAAGGCGCAGTTCTTCCCACCTTCCACTCATTCTCTCCTGTGGTCATCAACAAATCTCATGCCCATTTGAGGAGCCAGATGGGACACTACAAGAGAAATCTCAAACAGATTGGCCTAGCTACTTCCTAGGAGAGACTTGCAGACCTGGGGCATCTCTCCAAGCACTGTCATCTGAAGTGCACGCCCTGCTCTTCAGAGAAGCAGACTGAAACCTGGGGGAACTGTTAACCACCTTATTTGAGTCAAATCTTATCCAAAGGTACTGGCCCAAACAAGCTTAGAACCTGCTTTTAAATTCCTCCCTTCTTCATTTATGGTGAAGGATTTCATTTGCCTTGCAGATGCCTGTGTGCTTTTATTCTGTCTAGATGAGAACCTCTCCCTTGCCTGCTCTTAGCGATATATGGCTGCAGTTTAGGACAGCGGCTGGAATTTGAGGGCTGGAATTTTTTTTTTCCCAAAGGGGAGACAAAAGCTACCAAGCTCTTCTCTTCCTTTGAACCTTGCAGACAAACTTAGAAAAAAAAATAAAATCTCATTACTTAGGACATATTTTACCTCCTGCAAAGGGTGAAACAGGCCAAGTGCAGAAATAGTTAAAAACCCCAAATCCCCCCCACCCTCCATCCTTGCAAACTCTCTCAAGCCTAAAGCATTACCAGAGATCTCCCACTGTGGGGAGCTACAGACCACAGAGCCCTCAAATCTTCCATAGAGAGGCAAAATTAAGGGGCTTTAATAGCGCAGGTAGGAACTAGATGTGAGGGTTTCCTCCTGGAGGATGTGCAAAAAATGTTGCCGTGAGCAGTCAAAGAACTGGGTACCCCCATGCCAGAACCATGCTGGCAGGTCCTGTTGTTGCCTGTCCCCCTCGAAGCCGCAGGTAGCTGATGCCCTGGAGGAATGCGAGCTTTTCCCTCCTTCAGAAATGCTCCCGGCTCTTTGTGTGCTGCTCCGGATGGAGGAATTCCCTCCTCGACCCCCAGCAGGAGATGGCTTTAGGCATGTGCACAGCCGGACAGCCTGCTATGCCAGCCAAAACAGCCTTTCCTAAATCCTTCACGGTGACATCAGGTCATGGGCTGGTGTCTAAGAAAGAAAAAAAAAAAAATCTGGTTGTTTTAAACTACTGCCCTAGTGGAAAAGCCCATAGCTGCAAACAGATGACCTAGCAGAGAGCAACGTGAAATATTAAATGGCTGTTAGATGAACATTTGAATGAAGTGAAGCAAAGTAACACAAGGATTTCCACATCAGCGGAACACAGAACTGAGAGCTGAAATCAGACATGAGCTTTTGGGTCCCAGCAAAAAATCTTCACAGGAGCAAGGGGCAGTGCAACACAGAAGGCCACGGAGGACTGGCAGCAAGTCAGGCATAAGCAGAAGAGATGTTTCTCCTTAAGATAGCTTCAGGGCTGACTTGTGTTTGAAGCTTTGGCTTGAACACCCACTCACCTACAGGATTCTTGGGTGCACCAAGACACTGACCTCTCCAAAGGTCAAATTCTTAATAAGCACCAGACTGAAGAAAGCACAAGAAACAGCCTGTTTCTCAAATTCCAGGCTGGACAAATCTAACCCCACCAGCAGTGGAGCAGTGTCTGATGGTGCCAAATTCAGCCTTGCTTGGAGCTGGACTTCTGCTGCTGGGCTGATCTGACCCAAGCAGTTCAAAGATGTTTCTTTGGGGTTTTCCCACACACACTCCCAAACTGCTGCTATTTTTCCACTTATAGTCTATTCATGAAAAAATAAAGACCCAGTACAAAGAACATAGGCCAGACAAATGAAAGTTGCTCCATCTGAAATCGCTAATGAGAGAGGCCTCGCTTTCTGGCAGGGAGGTTGAATCGAGTTCACTCAAGGGCTGTTTAAGTTTAAGTTGGTTTGTTTAGATTCTGAGCAGAGGCCACACAGTATACAAGAAAACATTCACAGATAGAGCAGCAAAGGCATTATGATCCCCATAGCTAACTAGGTTGAATTAAGAAAACACTTTTCTGCATCAGGTTAAATAAGTATAAAATCCTTCTTTCCTGTATTTTCACTGTACCTGCTCTACTTTCAGACACGTAACCATTGGATAATCAGTTAAAAAACCACAACCCGATGATTCAGCAGAAGCATTGGTGATATGCAATACACATAAAATGAGGCTAAATTATTATCAGTTCCTTCCTTCCATCTGCACTGAAGCCTCTCATGTCTATCACCTACTCCCTCTGCTTCAAAACCTCTCCTCTCCCTGTGCATCTGATTTTTGGTAGATTATCTGGAGGTGTTGACTTTTTGTACTTTTAGGACGTTCAGTTTATACGAGTGAGAGAAAAATGACCAGACAAAAAAGCTACATTTAAATGTTAGCTCATTATATCAGAGCGTGTGAGCACTTTCAAGCAAAGGGGTTACTTTTAAATACCTGCAGAGTTTGGTGGGCCACAGCACTGCAGCACCACAACACCAACTCCAAGCCTTTCTCACCCACTGTGGGAACGGCTTAGAGCTTTATTGAGTACATATAGCCTAAAATAGGATAACTGCATTCCTGGCAATAGCTGAGGAGTTCTTAAGTAAACAGTCTTGGGGAAAAGTTGATGAAAGGAGACAACAAACACCCATTTTACATTTCTGGGCAGTGCTGTCCATGTTTATGACATGCTACAGCAATTCCTTTTTTGCTCTCTTCCTATGTCTTCGTCCACAGCTCTGTGCTGAGCTTCACCAGCTATATTAGGATCACAGAAGATGCAATAGGGATTTATCTGCAGGATGGCCACGAAGTCAGAACATGCCTGTGCAGAAGCATACGCTAACTTCCCATTAACTTCAGCAGGACTGGAATCATGCTGACATTAGGCCACAGTTTGTGTCTCACACTGGTTCTAACTAGTTCAAGTAGTTCTTCCATAATTGTATACAGGCATATGCATGGCTGCTGAAGTGGATGTAGGTAGGAAATGCATTAACTGAAACTCTTCAAGAGTTTAAAAAGAACGGTTGGCTAATAGTCATTTTTCTCTCAATGGCAATAGACATTTTAGCAAGATACATACCTAGGCTTTAAATGAAAACCAGAAGTAGAAGACTTTAGAGATATACTGCCTTTAGATCTTTTATTGTTAAAGGAGCTGAACTTCCTATGCCCTACACCTTAGATAACCCCTATATTTTAATATCAAATGTACATGGCCAGAGTGGATGAAAAGTGTCAACAAACCAGAGGTGAGATATCGTACAGGCAGCAGAGTGACACTGTGAACCTTCTAGATTTTAAGGTCCCTGCAGGAACTGCCTTTCTGGAGATTTTGAATGCAACTCTAATATAAATGTAAGATTCACAATGCATGTCCAGAGTCTGTGTTTTCATCTTCAAAAAGAAATAAACTGTGGAAATGGCAGAACATAACCATCTTATGCCTTAAGGAGAGCGCACTTGGATGCAACAAAGCGATCTGTGGATGCTGTAATGGCAAAATCCTCCAACTAATGTAAAGCAAGGGTGGGCAGATGAAGGGAGTAATCTTAGGGCAGGACTGAATGCCAAATCTAGCATATACATTATTGTACTCTACGTGAAGTATGAAATACTTGCAGCAAGCTCCACATAGCAAATCCAATGAGATGTGTGTGCATTTAAACATCCTGTTTTTTCTGAAAGCTACAATCAGGAA
>WEIS01009751.1:13456-39387 GCA_013389965.1 Todus mexicanus | reverse complement strand
GGTGATTGTGACTTCAGACAGTAACTTTTCCATGGCTGTTGCTTACCACGCCTCAGAGCTCCGTATTCCAGTGTTTGTCATCATGTCAACCAGTACATCCCCGGCCAGAGTGAAAAAGTGCCGTGAGTACGGTGCCATGGTTATATCCTATGGCACTACAACTAAGGATTCCCAGGTCCACGCAAGAAGGTTGGCACAGGAGAATGGTTACCTCTACCTTGAAGAGTAAGTGCAAAGTCAGACTGATTAGAAAGATTAAACTAGGTACTTGCACAGCTCTGCAAAAACGATTCATTTCATTAAAATTTGATCAGAGGTCATCAAAATGTTCCCATTACCTGGAGTATGGACAGTTACATATTCTCAGGCACAAAGCATAAATCTTTCTGTAACAGTTGGGGATAGAAAAGAAAATGAAACATTCTTCCCCTGAACTAGGCAAACTTCCTGGTTAGGAATTATATGGGCTAGTATGACAATGTATATATATGTTAACTCTTGATGAACCCTATCAGAAAGCATTAAGGATAAAATTCATTTTTAGCCTCTCTGTTTGGAGAAAGGTGGTTAAAAGCCAATCTTTAAGGCAAAAAGTTCAGTGGCATAGTGTAGAACAAGAAAAGGTTAATGTTGTAAAAATTTTGCATATCAGGTGTGAGTGACAAAAATGTGATTCTGCCTCGAAAAAAGATGATTAAGAGGATATTTCACACATATTTAAAGTAGCTAAGGAAGAGTATAAATTTAATTTTTAACTATTTGAGGTCATTGAACAAGCTGGGTCTAATAAAAACGTGATTAGGGCAAGAGAAGACAGGTAAAAATATTTAGAACTGATCCATTTTCCCTTTTTCCCTTTTCTTTCTGAAGTTTTTTTCACCTTTCCCTTCCTTTCCCCCCCCTTTCCCCCTTTCCTGTTTTCAAGTAAGATTTTGGTAAATGCAGAGGGGTGAACTACTAGCTTGAGGTAGCTGATTGTCGCTCTTCTGCACTGAGCTGGAATGTTATTCTCCCACCTCATTGCCACCACTGTGCAAGTTTTGTCCAACACTTTGTGTTTGCACGACACCTACTGCAGTTAGTGCCCGCTCTGCTTGGGCTCCCCAACACTGCTGCATTACACACTCCGATAATAGAATCATAGACTCACAGAATCGTTTAGGTTGGAAGAGACCTTTAAGATCATCAAGTCCAATTGTTAACCTAACACTGCCAAATCCACCATTAAACCATAGCACCAAGCATCACATCTTCGTGTCTTTTCAATAACTCCAGGGATGGGGATTCACCCACTTCCCTGGGCAGCGTGCTTCCAGACATCATTTACATCCTTTACATATTTAAACAGTAGAATGGCAGCCATTTACAACACACAGGAGTTTAGGATTCTGTGTGTTTGAAGCATCACAAACAACAACAGTAAAATATTAAGTAATTTGAAAAAATGTCAGGTATGAGCATGGACATCTCGAAAGCACAGGTAAAGCGGTAGTAGCCTTCACCGTACATGCTAAAAGCTGAATTTCCTTTATATTTCACTTTCAAGTTCCTAAAGCAGGTGATGTGCAGCATTTATTGGTTTAAACCTCTATCAAGATGAAATACGGAGGTGCCACGATTCAGAAAGAATTTTGCCAATGTGTTTACTATGCAAAACCAACTCATCCAGGGCTGCTATCAACAAAGGATATCAGAGTAAAGGATTTAAGAAAATACATTTATTTTTCAATTATTTATGAGTTAATATAAAAAATAGTAGTCATAAAAAAACTATAATTGAAAATAAAAAAAAAGGCCCAAGGCTTTTTAAAGGATTTTTTTTTAATAGAAAATACTATTTTTAATACCACTTGCACTACATTCCCTTTGCACTATGCTCACTGGTCAATTGGTAACATCCACAGATGCGACTGTTATCCACGGACACAACAATACAATTACTTTGAGTCCTTAGGAAGTAATGAGTAATGTGGCTTGGGAAGAGGATCCCAGAATAAGCAGCATGGAGAAAATCCTCACTTCTTTCCTAGTTGCTTTATTGAGAAGGCAGTATTAAAAACTGGACTCTTCAACTGTACTCTTAGCTCTGCTGAGAGCGAGTGCCCCATGGGGCTGGTTGGTGTGCCTTGTCTGTCACCATGGGCACAACCTTGTGCCAGACCGAGACTTTCGAAGAAAGCACAGCAAATTTTAAACCCGTTTAGGCTTTCTTTGAAAACCACAGCTACCCATAACTTTGTGGTTTCCAAATTTCTGTCAACCATTTTTCAATCAATGTGTTAACTTCAACCTGGCTTGCATCAGCTATCACACCTGCGCATAAGAACTAAATTATTTTATTGTCATTTCAAGTTCAATCCTCCTCTCCTCCCCAAGTAATTATTGGTGTTACATAAGGGAGATATTCTCCAGGTTCATGAAGCTCCAGGGACAACAGACATGAAGGGCTTGTGCATCTAATATTGAGGAACTCTGAATGTATATATTACCATTGCAAATATCAATGCACTCTGATTAATTTCAAGTTTCAGGTTGCAAGTAACAAGTATTTCAGGTTACAAGGAAGAGTTATTCAACCTGTTGCTATGTTTAATTAAAACCTCACCGATATAATTTTTTATGCTCTGGAGAAAAAAAAAAAAAAAGAAAAGAAATAGAAAAAACCCTGACCACTAAAATTTTGAGCCTTTTCATAATGGGATGCCTGAAACATATTTTGTTGGGTGTAGGCTGGGAGAGTTGTCCCAGAGACATGTATGCATATACGGATAGCCAATCTTCTTCTATGTGTCAGACACACATTCATTGTCATTTGCCAAATATGACTGTAAAAGATCAGCTGATTTCCTGTGCTTTAGAATGGAACTTGCGAAATGTCATTTTATTTCAGTTTAATTCTAGCTTGCATAAAATGCCTAGCAATTTGGTCTCTGGATCACCTTAACCAATAACTCATTCTTTCCTTCCTGAAGTAGACATGACATGACTGTCTTTGGTTTTACCTGCACAGGTCATGTCCTGTAGTTGGGTAGGTCAATGTTAATTATTCCCATTTGCAATTAAAATACTGTATCATAAAAATGATCATGCAAGAGTTCAGTTAGAGGAAGGAAGCTTTTCATCCACCTGCAACTTCCTGGGAAATTCCAGGAAAGAAATGTGATTTTTTTCAAGTGGGAATTCAATCATTAAGTCTACCCGATTACGGCCTAGGTAACACGGGATTTTGAATAACTATAGATTTTCAGGACCTCGTTATTAATGTAGTGTGAATATTGTCAATGAGTAACTAAGTACATCTGGGATGATGTGAGAAAGATTGATTCATGAATCTGAGAAATAAGAGTCCTATGGATTGAGTTACCTTCCTTCCCTGAGAGTCCAGTTTTATCTTGTGTAACTTCATATCCAAATATTGACCACACCTGATCCTCGGTCATTTGTGATCTGGTTACTCTGCTACTCGTGGAAGGACAGCCAATCTCTTTCAAATCCTTTAGCTGGAGAATAGGGGAACAGTGCTTGCTAGCTGCCACGTCAAAATTTCACTGAGAAACTGAAGCCTGGCAGCCTATCTTTGACTGCTGACAAATCGCACATTTCAGAAGGCAAATGGCCACGTTTCTACCTCTGATTCACAAGTGTTATTTCAATCTAGAGTGTTTAGATTTTTCTGCCCTTTGCCTCGATTTTTGTTCAATGGTATATGATACTGAAAGGGACATGTTTGCTTTCACAAAGCAAAAGGAATTGGCCACAGTACAAATAAAATAACCCATTTTATTACAAAAAGCTGAAGGCTCATCAGCTGACTGGTGTTCTGACTAGATGTTAGCAAGGAAAACATTATTGTCTGAAACACTCATTCAAACTGCTCATAAATCTTCATGCCCAGAGCAGTCAACTTCAAACTGCATTTTCAGCTGTTAGAGACATTTTACTCGTTAATTGAATATCTGGGGTCCCTACTCATTTTAGCAGGTCTCTTTGGTTTCCAGCGTAACCATGGCAGGGGGAACTCCTCGAAGTCAGTTCGTAATCTTCTTTGCAAATAAGGCTCCAGAAGAGTTGTACAGGAGATCAGTGATATATGGCGATATTGTCACATACAACGAGAAAAAGCTCCTTCAGTAACTTGATAAAGGCAATAAATTCAAAGGGTCATTTAAAGGGCATTTAGTTTAGGGATGAACTTTGCAGAGCAGGGTTGACGGTTGGACTTGGTGATCCCAAGGGTCTTTTCCAACCTCAAAGATTCTCTGATTCTATGATGATTTCTTGTCTTCATCTTTAACTGTGCAACAGGAGTGGAAATTCATTCCTCCCATCCTTTCTTGGGCAGTTATGTAGACTCTTGCCCTGAGGAATTTACTGTGTTTTGCTATGTGAGAGGTAACTTCTCAAGAAGGCCTTGGTCACCACCTTGCAGGTGTTCTGTGCTCCTGTGCCGAGTCTCTCTGTGCGTGATTAACAGTAATAAAAGCGTAGCTTCCTAGTACCCAAATGTCCTGGGTCAAATAAATTAAGTGAAGTCATCACATCTATAATTCTGTTTGCTTATCCATTTGCCAGAAAAAGTAGAACATACAGGCTTACAGAAGCCTCTTTTTTTTTTCATTCATACATCGTTCTACATTTGCATGATTGCTAACTTTTAAATAAAATGCAAACCAGCTTTTAGAAATAGTTCCAAGTCAATTGTACACCTGTACAGTGGACTTTTCTTCAGTCTTTTGACTGTTTGTCCCTATTCTGCCCATTAAATTATGTTTGCCTGAAAGCATTTTACCAGTGAGTATTTTGGCATGACTAAGTGCTTCTCTTACCCTTCCAGAGTCTTCCAGAGTAACGTGAAGGTGTCAGATATTAGCCCTGGATTTTGGAAAGACTTAAATCTGTAGCAATCTGTTTGATATTTGTGAGGTTGAACACAGTGCTTAAATGTCATGAAAATTCACATTTATCACAAACACTAAATTCTACTTGTAAATACAGAGATGGAGATCTCTTTCTGGGACTTTACTTTTACTTTGGACTGCCACATTTAAAATTTATGAAGTGGAAGGTAATGAGGGCAATGGAAAAATTACTTCTGTCTTACCAGCTCTGTGAACACCTGATACTGGTAACAACAGAGATACGTGCTTTTCACCCTAAAGGCTATTTGAGGGGTTTGTCAACAGCACAAGTTTTCTCCCAGTAGGTAATGTCGCACTTTACACTACACATGTTGGTCGGCTTGATGGCAGTGTCCAGTTGTATTGTCTCCTATCCTCAGCCTGGTGATTGACTCTTTTTCTGCTGAACAACGCCTTTAAAGTAGTAGGTTGAATGATTATTGCACTGCCAACTGCGAACCCTGCTGAGTTGTGCCCTTCCTTCCCGCAGGGAGGACAGTGCTGTGTACCTGTCCGGCCTGGGAACTGTGGGGCTGGAGATGTACGAGCAGGTGCCAAAGCTGGACGCAGTGATTTTCCCTGCAGGAGGCCACTGTGGCTTGCTGGCAGGGTCGGCTGCTGCACTCAAACACCTCAACCCACATATTGCTGTAATTGTAAGTTTCTTTTAACTTATGACGTGTTGCGTTTTGACAGCTTTCATAGATATTTTTGAAAGGCGCTGGTTGCTAGTGATACACTGGCAGAGACTGCAGAAGCTAGGGACCAAGACTCTTTGTGCCCTTGTCCTTAACCAAGGAGAAGAGCCACTGAGAACCTGGGAAGCTCCATGAACCTTGGCTGCTTGGCTGGCTTTAAGAAAAAAATGTTGGAAGGCTTTTCGAAAGCAAGTGAAATCCAGTTCTGTGTTTGGAAATAATTTCTTACAAAAAGTTTGGGCCTAAATGAGCCACAGCATAAATTCAGTGACAGCACAGTTATTATGGAATTTGAAAGTAATTCTTAATGCTAGGAGGAAATTTTGTATATCTTTTTTTGGTGTACACTTCAGTGGTGACTTCTGTTATAACTGGATCAATTAAAAAGTGACAGTACTTGTCTTCTCCAGGGGGTTGAATCTGAAAGTTTCCCTGTGTTGCAACAATCCTTAAAGGCTGGCCACCCAATTGAGGACCAGGCTTGCAGCAATCATCACTTTTACGGAGGTAAGAAAATGAAATATTTTTATTTTTTAGGCAAAATAAAGGTTTTCACTGATTTCTTCAACCGTATTCTTTTCTCATTAATTCAGTTCAAACATACTTTAAATGAAACCTCTGAAGAGTCAGAATTTAATTCATACCACAGGAGCAAATTCTGACACGTATGCCCCACCACCACCGTAGGGTTCAATTCTAGTGCATGTGAAATGTTCAGGTGACTGCTTAGTAATAGGAGAGTATTTGTGCTCCCAAGCAGCAGAGCAAAAGGGAAAACTCTCATCTCAAAGACTAATTTGTGAAAAGGCAGGAAAATACAGTGCTTAAATATTTACTCACAAAAGCATATGAAGAACAACAGCATTTATAAACAGTGTGGTTATTTCCATATAATTTTTTCAAAAAACCTCTGCTGTTTAGCAATGAAAGAATATCCTTTTTACCTGAAGTTCCTATCTTCAGAAGCTTTGGGTTAAATGGGAGTTTTATAAGCAAACAACTAGTTAACTCTCTTGGTAATCTCTATCTGACTCTGCACTCCTTTGCTAACTGTCCTGCGGCAACTAACAAACCCAGTGCTATGCTGGATTCTTCTTCAGGCCTTGTTGTACAGTGAGAAGCACTGGGCTGCAGGGTCACTTTCGCTGTGTGACTGCACCAGTGAATAATCACAATTTTCTTCACGAAGCCCAAAATGCCAAAATCTTCCTGGGAGACTTGGTCTTTCATCACCAAATACATTTTTGTCATATGAAAAAATCAAGCAACTTAAGATCATCGGGCAGGAGTGTGATGAAAGAATATCCGGGCACAAAGCAGCCAGAACTCTGAAAACTGTTGACCTCATCTAGAGCAGCCAGCTTCATATTTTTGTCTTTTTAAATCCACAGATGTGAGCGGGCTTTGCTTTGGCAGCAATTCTTTGCAGCTGACCGGGAAACTTGTGGATAAAGTTGTTGCTGTGAGGTAAGTGAATGAAAGCAGTGAAATAAATAATACTGGGCAAGCATCGTTGTGTGTGAAAAATGCACTGTACCACCGGGGTATGGTGGTTCTTCATTGTCCTGGTTTGGGTTAGAATAGAAAATTCTGTTCTATGACTTCTACTTTTCAGCTAAGTCTGTCTGAAGTTAGCAGGATGTTTACAAGACAGAGTCTGCTTCTAGCAGTGATAACGCTCCATGTTTATAGTTAGTACCAAGGATTGGTATGCAAACCAAGGTCATTGATAGACTTTGTGTACCGCATGGGGGGTGCAGAAAAGAGAAGACTGTACCCTCAGGGAGGAGCAACCAGGACAGGTGACCCTAAATTAGCCAACAGAGGTATTACATATCCATATATGCCATATTCAGTATAAAGCTGAGAGATCACAAGGGTCTCTCTCTCTGGCCTATTCTCTGCTGGCCTTTTCGCCATTTTGGCTTTCCCTGAGCTCGAGCTGCTCTCTGGGCTTCGGGACTCTTCCTCGCTGGGTTTGGCCTTGGCAGCTTCAGCTTTGCCCTGAGGCCTCCGGCCCCGGTCTCAGCCCCCGGCTCAGGCCTTGGCTGGGCCCCAGGTTCTGGGCCGCATCCCTGAATCCAGCTCCCGGTTCCCGGCTGCTGCTGGGCCCTTCCACAGCATCAGTGGGGATGGGGATGCGTTTGCCATCAAGGGGGATTGGGTTCAATACTGGTTTTGTACACATTTGTATATATTTACCTTTTATTATTACTGCTATTATTATTTTCATGTTTTAGTAAAGCTGTTCTAGTTTCCTTTCCTAATCGATAAGTCTCTCTCCTTTATTTCCTTTCTTCTTTTTTTTTGGGGGTGGGCAGGGGGAGAGAGCGTTCTGTTGCAGATTTGGGGGTGCCCTGACCCCAAACCATGACATTCATGTATAGTGGAGAGCACATTGGCAGGAGCTGAGGTCATGCACGCGCTGTGAGACCGTGGCGGTGGTGGGGTTCCCCTCCTTCCAAGAGGCGGTGCTGAAGTCATTGAACCCAAGGAATCGTTTTGTACATAAATATACATGGATTGTCTTCTGCTTTTGGTAGCTCTTTTGTTTCATTTTAACATACCTGTTGCCTTCAGGGAGGAGGACATCCTCATTTCAATGCTGAGATTGCTGGAGTATGAGCGAGCCACGGTCGATGCAGAAGGGGCTATTGGACTAGCAGCACTGGTTGCAGGGAAGCTGCCTGAGCTGAAGGGTAAAAGGTATGGCAACTATTACAGATGGGGAACTGTGGCAAAAGCACAGGGTTGAGTGCTGTGGTCCCAGCAAATGAAGAGAAGCAACTTGTTTCATGAGTGAAAAGGCAGCTTCTGGCCCTGACCTGGCAATGGGCCTACCTGCAGCATCTACCTCAGGCTGAAGATACAGAATCACAGAATTACAGAATTATTGAGGCTGGAAAAGACCTCTGAGATCATTGAGTCCAGCCTATACTACTCCCAGGCCAGAAGACCACGCTGAACAAAAGAAATGTCAGCTTGGAGACCACACAAATCTTGTCATTTTCCTATATTCTCAACCGGTTGGGGAAAAGGCTGTTACACGTGGCTCCACAAGGCATGGTCACACCTGTCAGCAGAGAATCCTGCTTGTCAGCCTGCTGCCTTGTCTCATTCCACTTGTGGTCCCGTTTGTGGTGCGACAGGAGCTAGGCTGTCTACTGCAGTCGCTCAGTGACACCTACCTCCCGGCCCCAAGAACTCCTGCCCAGATAGTCAAAGGGATTACCCTTGTACTTAGCATTGAACGTGTGTGTAAGTGCCTTCTTGAATCTGGGCTTGAGTACTCAGTACTTAAGCAGATTGAGCCTTGGCTCAAGATGTGGCTCAGAATGTATTTAAACATACATACACTCGAGACAAAATAAAATTTCCAGTGCACAGCATTGTTCACTAAAACACATCTGAGGCATTTCTTCAGAAGAGGCTGGAAAAGTACATACAGGGCAGCAACAAATTTCAACTCAGTACGGCTAAAATAAAAAGGAAAAACACAAAGGTTTGGGTTCAAAGAAGTCAAGTTTGACTCTGAAGAGAGAGAGTAGAACTGAATAATCATGTGGCTCTTCACTTGCTCTTCAAACATTTCCGCACTCATTTTGCAGGATTGAGGTGGATTTAATTAATGCTTACAGAAAACCTTGAACACACATGATTTCTAATGAATAAGAGGCTAAGACTTGGAACATCCAGGGACAAATGATGTCACATTTTTAAAATTTGAAACAGAATAAGAATTCTCCAGCTAAATACCACCAAGAAAACTAAAACCTTCCAGAAATGCGAAGTGAAAACCAAGTTTCAGACCATTGGATGCAGCCAGATTCTAGGCTCTCAATCTTCTCACTACTGATACTTAGAGCCAGGAGCCCCTCTGTCACATAACACATATATATTGAAGGGCTATCCCAGCGGATCTTAAGCTGATGTTGAGTACAGTGCCTGTGATTTATCGTTCCTTTGCACAGACAAGTGCTAATCAAAGTTGCTATTTTTCTCTCTATTTTCAGAGTGGCTATTGTTATATGCAGTGGAAACTTGGAGTTACATTTGCTGCAACAGTGCATAGCTCGTGCCCTCACCCTCGAAAACAGAGTGTGCAGATTTTCCCTTGTGCTTCCTGACTGCCCCGGAGACATTTCAAAGCTACTGGAGCTTTTGGCTCGGGAAGAAACAAGGTAAATCAAACTAGTCGTGGGGAAATAGAACCGCAGAATAGCACAAAGAATACTGAAGATTCAGACATGTTTCCAAATGTCCTTTGAAAGTGAGCCTGTAAGTAAGTAAGTAAAGCATTTTTTCTTGTTATAATTCAGAAAAACTTCTATTTCCTTAATTTTTGTTCCGATGTGAAACCAGCTTTTCAGCATAGAATAAGCATCTAAACCAGAAAGTAGTAAACATAGCTACTGTCCAAACACCTACAGAAACTATTTTACAATGACTAAGGATTGTTGTGATCTCTAATTTATCCCTTGTTTGATCTAGAGTTTTGGATATCAAACAAGAACGCACATTTGTGACAACTGAGCTCTTCACTGTCGAGGTAAGATGAGAAGCAATTTCAGTTTCTCTGTTACTCTGTTTTCCTATAGCTGTATATGACTATGTTGAAGAAGTCCAACAGAGTGTGCACAGTGATTTAGGCAGCAGTGTGATAGATACTTTCTTCTGCGTTACACTGCAGCTTGTCTCAACAAACACTTAGCAAGTATATAACTAATGCAGGACCTGTTTTACCTGCTATTGTGGCACCGTCGGTGAAATACTCCAGCGGTTACTATTGCAAACCTTCCTTACGTGTGTGGCAGTGTGCCGGAGATGATGAGCAAGCTGCAGCATCCGTCTAGAACTTGAAGAGCCAGCTGTGTAGGTTGGTCGTAATTACCTGAGATCAATTTGCCTTAAAGCATTGTGGAGGACACCCTTACTCTTAAGGAATCCTCATTTTCAACTAGGGCATCTGTTTTGTACCTTATCCACAAAGAGCAAAATCATTATCCCTTTGCTTAGTATTTGATGCCATAACAATGAGGAGATGTCATCAGTTAATGACACCCCTTAAAAGGATCATTTGTCACTTGGCACTTCTCTTATTTCTACTGGTTTGGCAAAGGTGTGGTTCCCCTGATTTCATGCCACTGCTGTCTGAGTCCAGCCTGACAGTTTGTGATATCACAGGGGGAAATCAAATTAGGGATCTTTGATAAACAGGCTCATAACTGGAATTAAGTAATGCTATTGAGTAAGCAAGCTCTTCTATTTTGGCATTTAAATCTGATTTCCCACCTGGATACAAAAACCGCTCAGTATTTTCATTTGAGGATATAAAGAATAGGTCAGAACTTATTATATTATTTCAGTCTGCTCCAGTCAATTTGCGTAAATTCCTTTGGGCCAGCTTGCATTTTGTAAAAGGCCAGGGGGGAATATTTTGAATTACAGTCTCCTAGAGTGAATATATTCTGTATTATTGTCCTGTGAAGAGAACACAGAGGAGCACACAGCTGTCCAGCTACAAGCAGGATGCTGACGTTCCTAAAGCATTTCCTGCATGACCTGAGCAAGGCACTGTTTCCACACTGCAGTTCCCCATCTGCAAAACTGAGATGTTTGGAGTGGGAAGTTCGACAATACATTTTTTTTGTTGAGGTTCTCCAAAAGAGCCTGGTCATTTTCTTTAACAGTATTCCACAGCAGCCTGACCTGGTACAGAACAGCCTGCCCTAATTGTAGAAATAAGAACGTGAGTCTGGGAACACTGGCAGTAGACCTGCTGGATTATTACCTGATTTAGGTAATTGTCGCGGGGGCCGTAAGAGAGCGCTTCCCCTTTAAATGACTTAAGCCACGTGTTGCAGAATCCTAATTAAGACTCTGCTCGCCTCAGCATGAGTGGAATGCACCTCGCTCCGATGAAAGCAGCAATACAATCTATTAGGAAAGTGTAATGGTACAATAACGTTTGGTAAACTTGGTGAAGTATAGCAAGGAATCAACAAACATTAAGTGAGGTTCGGTTTGATGCACGGTCACTACATTACTTACTGCAAGGCAAATTGGTCAAGGCAATAGGGTTACAGTATTTGTATGAGTAAACATATATGCAACTAAAGAAAGCGATATGATTACAATATTTGTGAGAGAAAATCTGTATGCAGTAAAAATGATTTTGAGTTGGGTTAGGGTGATTTTCACAGGGATTGGGAGTGGAAGGGGGTAAGGGCGACCCTGCCATTGAGTTATCAGGGTTTCAGAATGGACCCCTTTCCTTTCTAAACTCCTTCTCAGAGAGGATCCTAGGTGAGGCCAAATCAATCTTAAACCCAGTCAACGGTTTATGACTAAGGGTATCAGGAATGTTGAGGAGGTTAGAGATGATGGGACACCCTCCCATTCAGTCACAAGGTTCAGAACAGATGCCTTTGCCCTCCAAAGTCCTTCAGAGAATAAGGCCAGATCTACCCTTAGTCCCAGACCTTGTCAATGGTTCATGTCTAAGGAATTTTTGGTTATTGTGACTTTAGTGAAGCGCTTAATGCAACACTGTGGTTTTGAAGTAAGCGATAGCAGCAGTTCCGATGTATTAACACTGATATAATTTGTAAGCTGGCCATGCTTACTCAACCAAAATCAACAGTCAATTGTAGTAAATACAATGATTCATGTGAAATTTGGCAAAAGTTGCTAAGCAGAAGGAAATCACACACGCAGAAGGAAATCACACAGTTGCAGAAGTTAACCTATAAGTAAGATGGTATCTTTCTGCAGTTTAAAGTAAATCTGGTTACCTTGCGATCTCCAGGATTTTCACAAAACCCCTGGGGATTGCGAATGCTTTTGTGTCCCTTTGTCAGTATTTTGCAAGCTGATGGTGTTTCCCTTCGTCAGCTTTACCAGTGGATGGTCAAAGTCTGACCTGAGACACATCTCAGCTCAAGGGGGAGATACACGGACTTCCAGAGAGCTCCAATGGACCTCGCTTAGAACCAGTATTTATAGGGTTACAAGTTGATTGGCTTTGGTCAGAACTAGGCTAGTACTTTTCCACTGTGGCCATTGATGTTGTCAGGCCAGCTTGGCTCTTTGTGATGGGGCTGTGGTCTTTCTTTGGCCCCTGCTCAAGGTATTCAGGAGTTATGGATATAATAGGGGGAGGGCCCAGCTATTCCACCTCACTGACTCCATCTCCGAGTGGTGTGGGGAGATTGTTTAGTCGCAGGCGGATGCACAAGATCAGAATGTACCAGGCAGCAGGACCTACCAAGCTTTCCCAGCCTCCTGAGCTTTCCCAAGCTCCTACATTGCAAAACTAGTCGACAACGGTACTGGTTTTGCAACACGGCCTAGGAACCAGCCTCATTGCAAAGGGGCCTGGGGTAGTGGGGCAGGTCTGTACCACCGCAGTAACTTGTTCGTGCTCGTGCTCACCAACCTAAATGGAAGAGTATGCCAAAAGATAAGGGCTCAGGTTGCACAACCAGGTGACATCTGTGGCAGCTGTTTTGCTCTTTTTCAAGCATTGCATTACACTGACCTTGAGGACTCTCTGGCAACTGATCCCCAAGCCATAAACTGAAATGCTGGTGCCAAATAATCTGTCACATGCTGCAACCTACCCTGGATGTTTACTGAATAATTTAGAAAATTGTTCAGTGGGTAATTTTTTAATGGACATAAAAAGCCTCGCTTTATTTATAGAACTGAAACGGGTGTATATAAATAGAGTTTTCGTTTCTAAATTGTCATTTTTGTGCAAACCTCTACTGTTTCTGAGCACAGTGCATCATGAATATTAATTTATGTGAATCTTCTGAGACCAGCAGCTTAGATGATGATGAAGAATGTGGTTTCTAGGATTAAAGAAGCAGGATACAAAGGTTCGCTGGATGAGTCAGGGACAGGAAGAATTGCACTTGCCAGTTACAGTCTATCTTTACATCGAACCTGGAAAAGCACAAAAGACTGAAATCTTTTGAGCAACGCTACTCACGTTTCCTCTGCTCTCTAGCACTGCCTTGGCATGTCCACCTAATATCCTTTTGTACACACAACCTACAGACACTGGGCATCAGGGAGCTGAGAGGCATGCCAAACTAATTTTTAATATCTAAGAAAAGATGATCTAAAAGGCAAAAGTGCTCGCCTATGAGACTTGCTGTTACAAGAGAGCGGAAATGCCCGCGCTGTTGCTCAAATTATTCAGCACAGAACTTTACAAATTCCCTCCTTCTGTCAAGTTTTGAACTTTCCTTTCTTTGAAATGGAATTAATTCCTATGAATAATTTAATTTACAGATTTGGGGGTTGCACAAAGTGCTAACTTGTGATCCATTTTTTCCTTTATCTTGTTTAAAGCCTTTGTCTTCCTCCCTCAATTATTTCTAGTTATTTAATAAAACCTACAAGACATCAATATTCAGTGAATACTGTTCTGTCTTAGATTACTTCTAGGATTGCTATAAGAAAACCCCAACAGGCTATCTAAACCCTTAGGCTGGAATCAATCTTTAGATTACCTGCCACAGACAGCAGAGCTCTAAATGCAGTAAAAAATCCACCTGGCTGGTTATTTTAACAGTCTTACAGGACCAGATAATTTTTTAAATGATTCTTATTTTTTTAATCCAGCAAGGATATAACATGCAGGAGAGAAATACATAAAATATACTCCTTTTTTGTTGTTGTTGACAGGGGAAAGGACATTGATACACAGAAAAGAAAGGTCTGCTGTGTAAACATGGTCCTGCAATCAGTGAGAGCTCTTCTGGATCAAAAAGGCTATGTCTAGTTCTGAGGGCTTGGGGGTTTGAAACGAACTTAAAGTAAAGTATTCTCTGGTAATTCTGAGGTATCTTGCCTGGAGTATAAAAACATCAGGCAATTGGTTTTGTCATTTGTTCTTAAATAAGACCAATTTGGAGCACTTTTAGTTCATCAGCAGGGTATGTAACCTCCTGTAGCTAGTAGTACCTAGGTGGCCATTCATCCTAGATAACTATAATCCTCACACACCTCCCCACGAATATGAGGATTGTCCTCTTGGACACTCACATAAATCATACTTCCCAGGTGAAGTGAATATGAAAGAGGAGTTCTGTGAAGGTAAAACTGCAGAGGAAATTGGCATAAGCTGAGCAAGAAAGCAAATTCTTGCCTGCCTTGCTGTTTAGGTCGGTAGCTCCTCTAAGTGTAGTGTGATCCTCTGCTCCCTCCTGCTGTGACCAAATATTTTCTCTTCCTCTTTGACAAGTGGGAAAAGTCAGCTAAGTCCCTGGAATTGTTTATTATTGCTGCTGCTGCTATTACTTCTATAATACACTGCAGCATATTAATGGCCATATCATGTGCTGAATGGATGCTGTGCACGCACAGAACAAAAAGTTTTATCCAAACTGTTTACAAGCTCGCTGGCTCTGGTATATCCCAGTCTGTCTGGTTTCAATCATTAGCAGAAACAAAAGGGCAGAGGAGGAGCAGTTAGCTCTATATATCAAAATGCTCTCCCATCCTTGCCCCCAAGGCAGAGCAACTGCTTGCTGCCAAACATTCAAAGCCAAACCTGACAAGTCCAGACTGGTTCCGAGTGCAGCAATTGATTCACTCAGGATAAAACAGGCACGATTGCTGTGGAAGGGGAAAAAAGGTTGAAATTTTTTAACTACAGACTGAGAGAGATGAGTGTGTGCTCTTGAAGATATGAGCTTTAGGGATTTTTATATGAACCAGAGAATAGATAATGGGTATTTGGTACTTTGGTGTCTAGATGGCCTTTAGATACTTCAGATATTTGTTCCCTCCTCTTTCATCATTACTGTCTTCTCTGACTGTCTTTCTGTTGAGACTAAATCCCACTTTTTCAGAGGAAAAAGAAACTAGCATCTGTGTTCCAAAGAACCAAACAAGAATAGAACTATGTTCAGGATAAGAGGTGAAGTGTTACGGAAATGCATCAGAAATGTGGCTTATTTCATGATGGATATTTAAGAAGCTATAGCCAGTTTTCTAATCAAATGAGCTCATGGCTGTTTAGAGTAGCCTGGTGTTAGTGTTTTATCTTCGCATTCAACCTTTTTACTAAAAGTTTATTGTCGTTTCAAGCTCATTCTAAGAAAACAGGAATTCACTACTTTCTTATCTGGAAATGTCCTCATAAAAATGTTTGAGTAGTGATTATTTTATATTTTGTCTTGTTGCTTTCTGTAAAGGATGCAGCTCTGCTAGGAATATTTGACAGGGCATGTGCATCTAGCAGTCCACCTTAAGATCACCGTGGCCAGTTTTTCCTCTATTCTCTGCAGATTTGCCTGTTACAATAAACTCTCTGTTGTTGCACTGTGACTCATTTTGGATCCTTTCCTCGCTAGATTTCCATATTTCTGTGAGGTCTCTTTTCCACGTGGCACTTTCAATATCAGTGATAATTCTAGCAGGGCCAGCAGTGATGGAAGTTACTAGTTGAAAATTGCAAAACATAATTTTCCTTCTGCAGCTTCGCTTTGGTGCCTCACCTTTGATAGCGCTCAGGTTTTTCAAATGATGCAGTAGAGATGTGAGTATGTAGAAAAGAGGGATTAAAGAATAGAAAAAGAAATGACATCGAAGTTCATGTCTTCGATGGCTGCGTGACAAGATTGTAAATAATACTGGGGGAGGGGAAGGGGAATGTGGGCAAACAAAGAATAAAAATAAAGCTATTAAGATTAGCTTTGCCAGGGTTTGGTTCGATTTAGCAGCAGAACAACCATAGCAGAAAACTAGAAGTGAATGAATGAGAAACAAGAAATCAGAATACAACAGGAAGGTGGGTGAGTAGAGAAAACCAGCCAGAATACTGCAGAGACGATAAAGGACTGGGGGCTTACACCATTAGAGAGAGAAGAGAGCAAGAATATCAAAGCTTGAAGGATCGAACAAAGACTGTCCAGAAACATGGAAAATGGGGTGAGGAAAAACTCAGAGATGGGTGAGGTGGCAGCAGCACCACGTACGTGCCCCAGGGAATGGAGGAAAGAAGCTGCTAACAGATGACTTCAGAGAGGCCAATAGTAGACAAGTACTTGCCCAGGAGCCAGCAGAGGATCAGTCACTCTTCTTCAAAGTTTGAAGGCAATAAAAAGTAGGGCTGTTGGAAGGTTTTGAGACCATGCAGAAGAACTGGAAGAGCCCCAGATGTCTGCAATGTCAGTTTTCTTACCTTCATAGACAGGGGATGCAAGGTCCAGAGTTTTTACGTTGCACTGATCATTTTGCTTTTATGAGTGTATTTTAGGGTTTAGTTGGAAATGCCTTTGTCTGAGATTGCTGCCATGCTGCCAGGAATGTTCCTAATTCTTTTCCCAGGTCACCTGCACCGTGGAGACCAGAGACAAGATCCACACAGCCCAGTTGAGGAACGCACTCCTGGAACGCTACCCCACAGTTGTCTGGACAGAGCGGTGATGGGCATAGCACAAGGGAAAGGGCCAAGGTCCTCTGACAAGTGTTTTACAGAGCCCTAATCTTCAGGCATTCAGAACAAATATTATCTTTCAAAGCTGAACAGTTTTAGCAAATAGTCTCAGGATATTTATTTCCCGCTCAAAATGTAGTGAATGTCCTTGGGAATAAAGTTAAACTCAAAATTTTAGCTTAGCTAAGGGAAACTTGTAGTCTCTGCTGGTGTTGGAATTCAATAATTCATTATGAGCTGGCTGTCTGGATTTTGGCTAGTGTGTAGGATCCAATGGTGTTCAATAAATAAACAGGGAGAAGGCATTTTTCTTTACTTCTGAATATAGACCTCTGAAAGGTCTTTTGATTTTGACCCTCCTAGTTAAAGCAATGCAGCTCCTGCTGGACTTTGCCATACGACTGATACAGTAATTTTCCATTTCCAAGCTAGAAGCAGTTCTCCATTTGCTGAATCTACTTCAGGAGATATATACCTGTGGGTGGATTTGAACACATTTCTGTTCCAATCTTTGCTATCATGTGAAAAAAAGAATATGTTAATAAAATGCAATTTAAACCAAAATGAAAAATCCCCTCGGAAGATAAAAGCCAACAATGTTGTCTTGTTCTGTTTTTTTCCAAGGAAAAATGATACTATTTATAAAGTTCCGAAAGATGTTGCAGCAACAAAAACCTGCAATGTATTCTGAATATAATTAGATCTCATGTGCAGAAAGCAAATGGAACTCCTTCCTCCGCTTTTGGGGACTCAGTATAAAAAGTAGCATATAAAATGCCTTGTGTTTCTTTATAAAAGGAGTCTTCACTCATGTGAATTTTGTAATTAGCACTCCACTGATCATCTTAATCTGGCTAAAATAAACTCTATCCATCTCACCTGACAGATTGAGTACACTGTTAAGAGTGAAATATATTTAAAGACCACACGTTAATAACCAAAGGCAGTGCTGGGAAAAGAGGAAGCCTAAGCCTTAGGCACATGGCTAATGCAATTAACAAAGAATACATTGACCTAAATACTATCTTCATTGCTACAGAGACCAACTAGTAAGGCAACAGAGTGAGATGGCGAGAAATGCAAGAGAAATTCAGACCCACTTCTGAATGTGCATCCAACAGTCACCTTTCCACTTGGGCGAGATTCAACTTAAGGCCAGTTGCAACACAACCAATATATACTGCTCTGCTTGGTTAAATTTAACTAGGATTGACTCAAATTTTGAGTGCAGGTATTTTAATGTGAGGCGTTAATCTTGCCTCTAGCACATCAAATTGCTAATTAAGTATAGGAAATAAACATGATGCATTTAGGAATGTTGTAGCGGAGCCCAGCTGAAAATGTAGTAAGGTCAGGGTGAGCATCTCCACAGGCTGCGTGGGAGTAAACCATTGCAGTTCTCTCACACAGATCGGGGTGAGCTGTTGCTAGGTGTCTGTGAAAGCCAGCTTTTACTCTAGCTTTTTGGGGAGAAAGATGCTGTAAGCCCTTAGTGATGCTGCTTCGTTGTCATATTACGATTTATAATTTGAGCTTCCATCTGTCGTCCTCCCCTGCAGTTAGGAATGGGCTTGCCAGTACATGTCCTTTCCTGGTTCTGTGGTGGGAGACATTTGTCTCTAAAACGCAACCAAGAAGTCGCATGTGGAAGACTTGGGGGAGGTGAAAACTTTCTCTGCCCTCTCTTAACTCTAGTCCATCTGTATGCTAGGAAGGGCATCATCCAGAGAGTTAAAGCAACTTTAGCCAAGTGTCCCTATGGACTAAAAAGAACAAAGTGCATACCCAATCTTACTCAGATTTCATATGTATTGTATCTACTACTTGTGGGTACTCAGCTTTATCTATAACTTAACTTGTGCATGCAAGGTGGGATGAAGAGGGCAGCATTCTGACTGTCTTTGCAGGAGTTCTTCCTGGGAAATAGTCTGCTTGTTCCTTCTTATTGTGGCTTATGAATGAGCAGAAGTAGACAAGAGACTCTTACAAACGGCGGACAAATATCAGAAGTTCACTGATTTGGTCTAGTTTTGGAAGGACCATGTTGGTTTGCAGATGGAATTAAAATTATTGATACCCCAATGGTTGGTTAGTTTCCCTTCTTGCCATTCAGAAAGATGGGTTGGTCTCCAGAACGTGTCCTGTAAATCCCAGCCTGTCAGACACAACTCCTTTCTTCACAGTCAGAAGAGTTCAAGAAATCTGTATAGAAATATGCGACAGACTGCATATAGCATACGTCCTACTTCCTTTGAAACAAGCAACCAACCACATCATCAGAGAGAAGATTTTGGGATGTCAAACCACTATAAATAAGGGGCTAATTATCCTCTCATTTCTTTTGGCAAAACTCTTAGGAAATGTTGAGGATGTCTAAGGTATCTGCATGAGAAGACAATGAAACTTTATAATCAATATTCTCAGTAGTGGCCACCAGCTTCTGTTGAGTCCTCAGTTTATCATGCAGCATTATTCTGGACTTTATTTTTTTTAGAAGCTCAGAGCATTAACAACTTCTTTTCTAATCAGTGGGAGCTGCATTTAACAAATCTTCACAAAACCTGAGCAAGAGAGGTAGGAGATAGAGCAACTGACAATTAATACACTCAAAATCACTGTACGATTTTGAAAATGTGGGGGGTTTGGGGGGGGAAAGGAATAATTAAAAAAAAAAGAATTGAAAAAAGGAAAGCTATGTCTAGAAGATACTTAAAATGTTGAACATTATGTACGGAGTTTGGTTTGAGTTTTATTATATTAAGTATAAATATAAACTGCAAATCACTCTTTAGTGGCAAACACTTTACATGTGAATATAATAATGCCAGAATTGATTTCCATTCCATGTTGCTTTTATACGAGTCCATAGACTTCAAAGGTTGAAAGGGGAAAAAAAAGCATTTAAATGACTGTACGCAATTGGAAAGATAAATGAATTACCTGTGCTGCTAATCCTTTTGCATTATGAAGTATAATAGGGCTATGATATTTCAGAGATCTAATAATGTGTTTTGCAATGTTTCATTTAAATAATTATTTTTATATAGAGTGTTCTTATGTACCTCGAAAAAAAATAACTTGAATGATTATATAAAAATGTCACGAGTTGTCAAATCAGCAAAACATAAATCTAAGCACTGTATTTATTTGAAAAATAATTAAAATTACGCTATGCCACCTCAGCAATGAAAGGTTTGTCGTTCTCTATCACAGTACTGATAGCAGCCTTGCTTTAAAAAATCAGAGTTGAATTTTTTTTTTTACTTTCTCTAACAGTGGCATTGATGCAAAATCCGAGTCACTCATGCACAGGGAGCTCTGGGCTGCCAGGGAGGTGAGCAGAGCTGGGCAGGACTCTTGCCCTGTGGAGTGGGATGGGAGACTGCCAGGCAGCGTGGCTGGGTGAGCAACTCTCCTTACTGGCTGGGAGAGAGATTCTGTTGCACATACGGGGCCAGGCAGAAATGCTGCCTTGCTCGTACCTGGCTGTGTTGCTGGGCGATGTGCAGAGTCTGGGTGTAGAGGCATCCTGGGCAGGGCTTCTGTGGGTAAATGAAGTCCATAGAATCATCAAGGTTGGAAAAGATCTCCAAGATCATTAAGTCCAACCTTCTACCCAACACTTCCATGGTCACTAGACCGTGCCCTGAAGTGCCACATCTACTTGCTTTTTAAATACTTCCATGACATGTGATGAATCAGATCTCAGAGATACTCGTCACAAATATAATGAACTTTAGTAAATAGATCCTTTAGTTTCAGAGTACAGCAGGCCAACCACTAAAATTCGTGTTCCTGTCTCCAGTGGAAGAGGATGCTTTGACCCAGGTAATTCTGCTAGAGCTAAGCTACTTAGCTTGGAGTTCTATGAATACAAGCTTTGTCGGGGACACAACACAACTTCTTCCAAGGACAGATGCAAACACTGCATCTAATTGAAACGTAATCTCTTCCTACGTTGATTCCTTAATTTCTTCAGTCAGGTCCTGTTCATTCTGGACTAATATCTAAAACTACCAGTACACATTTACATAGCATCAGGGAAAGTTCATCTCCCCATGAAGGTGGTGTGTCCACACAAGTAGCACCTTGTCATCTAGTCTACTACTTCAGGAATATTTAGAAATGTGTGCTCTTCCTTCCCATCCCAAAATGTGTTTGACATATTACACCAACCTTTTGCTAAGTCCAGATCCAGGCATGTGGTTCAGTAATTGGAAAAGGAAACTGCAAGATTTGGTTGGGCTTGGCTGGGTTGGGCTGCAGTTCCTGCCAGTCATTTGACATCCTTGGTTCTCAGCCTGCCACATACAGGATATTGAAGTTTGCAGAGTTTCTTTCTATTCCAAACCTTTGCTTTCATATGCTCTGAACTTTTTGCCGCATCCCAATGGAGGGAGAATCCTGCTGAATATCATTTCCTCTTGAGCTGATGAATTTCCCATTGCTCAAAAGAGCTCGATTGCTTTATTTCAAATAAAGCTGCAACAATAATTGGTGGCTGTGGCTGGGAACTATTTTAACAGATATGAATTAAATAATTCAATAATGATCAAACACAACAACAGAATCCCTAAACCCCTACAGTCTGTCTTTCTGAGGAAAAGAAGAGCTGGGTAAGTCTTTAAGGGACAGAGCCAGATCAATCACACCTGAGTGCATCCACAGAAAGACTATAAGGAGCTTGCCCCCCTCCTTGAGGGGAGGGTCTGTTGGTGAGGGGATTCAGCTGGCCTACTGGTGTTGTCTGAAAGCTCTTCTAGATGCAGGTACTCTTATTTCCTTTTTTAAAATAAATAAAAAAGTGAATTTTTAAACCCTTCATGCTTCTGAAATTTGTGAGGAAAGGGTGTTTTGTGTGTTTTTTCCACTGATAAGAAGGCTAGAGTATTTTTAGGAGAAGATTTTAACTTGTGTGGTTTCTAAACTTGGTTAATCAGTCTCCCTGTCTATTCCTTCTAGAGGTTTTGCTTTGAGTGAACAGTCTTGGAGCACGCTGATAAATGATGTCATGGTATTACTCTTTACTCTTCTCCCCTTTCCCGGTCATGCATGTACTGTAGCTGTGCTTGGAGTTACAGGGGCCTTGTAAGGTCTAGGACAGCGTGTGGGTTGTGCCGTGTTATCGTCTCTCCTCTGAGGAGCAACAGTAAAGAAAATGTTGAGGGTTTTTTTTCCTTATTTCTTCTGTTTTCAGCAAAGTGTGACAATTTCTTGAGCTGTTCATGCATACAGGCCCCCGTCTGAATGAACGTGCTGCTGGCAAGATAAACTAAATGTATAGGCTGTTGGCTATAAGTCCTTAACTGAGTGGAGTCATTAAAAAACCCTCTAGAAGTGTCTCTTTATTCTGTACCTGGAGATCACCTGCTGGGAGGTAGGGGAGTAGAAATCTACAAACTTGTAATTAACAAGGGAAAAACAAAGAGTTTTTTAAACTGCATGGCCTTGTAAATAGTGAAGTGAGACTGATGGCCTCATTAATGAAGCCTCACTTACAACAGTACTTTAATTAACAAATACGAATTGACGTTTCCCTCTCTTTATTCGAACATAAGGTATTATTACAAAAGGAGTACGTAGTTCAGAATCTCTCTAGTTCCTTTTTTCTTTGCAAAGGTCATTTGTGCAGAAGCCTTAAAATCAGTGAGCTAGAAGTTGCTTTCTCAAACATGTTTCTCCAAAATCTACAAGCAGCAGACTGTAGGACAAGACAGATCTCACCTATGGCTGGCAAATTTACTGCTGGTTGTCCACTAGTGGTCAATGAGGCTATTTCCCCAGATTTAAGTGGGCTCTATTGCCATTTAGGAACCAGCTGTCCATCCCCAAGGCCAATTAAATGTCCTTAATGAACCAACACTTGGGTATTTCCAAAGGCTCGCTCAGATGTCTCCTGTTGTGTTTAGAAAAATCTAGGTCAGCATGAAAGAGTGGCAAAGTGAGGCAATATTTTGTGATTCTGAGAGAGGTTTTTCATCACTCCCTTGTGAAATAGATCTACAGCCCTTAAGGCTTTAGAAATAGCTCTTGGAAACAGATGGGAAGACATCTCATCGCCTCTGTTCAGGCTCAGCAAAGTTTCTGAGCTGGTGCTGTGTTTCCTGACTCAGCTTCTCATCAGACCTTGATTTGGGCTCACTCTCCTTTAAGAAGTACATCACGCTACTTTGCATATATTCTATATATTCTGATTTAAAGATGAAAATGGATCTTAGTAGTTTTTTGTTTGCTTTTTTCCCCTGCAACAATTTTCATGTAATCACAGCATAAAAGCACGGCTGTAAGTGAGGTGGTTACTTGTGATTTGTATGAAACGATTTCTTTTGATTACCAACGCAGGTCAAATAAGTAATACTTTATTTCTGTATACGCCTAGAAAAAAGGAGCATTGTTTTTTTTTAAACTTCCTTGGCATCTACATTACGTTATTAGCACAAAGCATACCCAGTTTGGCACATAGGCTTTCATAGTAAGGTTTTCTTTTTTTTATGTGTTCAATTTGAAAGGGGTGGCTAAATGGAATTTATTTCTCTTCAGTACACTGAATACTGGAATACTGAATACTGGAATACTCTTAACAGCCTAGTTGGAGAAATACCTATCTCAAAAAAATCTTTCTCAACATCCCTTAGCTTTCTTGGTGATTTACCTTCTTATTTAGTGGTGTTATTTAATAGTAAAAGTGGGGGAAATGAGATGGACAGTAAGTCAGGCAACAAAATAGAACTGCTTTCTCTGAAACCTCGGCAGTTTGTGGGACGTGAACTAGGTAGCAAGTGAGGTGAACATGGTCTGAAACCTTCAGAGTTTGTGGGACCGGAGAGTTACTCTCTCTGAAACATTGGGAGTTTGTGAGGTGTGATATAGATAGCAAGTAGCAAAAACGTAAACAAACTGTAGAGGCGCAGGTGTAGAATGTAGATAGAATGCTGTGTGAAGGTAGATAGAATGCTGTGTGAAGAATACTTGATAGTTTTAGCTTGCCATTTGCAGCTTTGCCATTAAGCAGTGTATAAGCAGGCTGTTCAATGAAATAAAGGTCTTCAGTTCACCAGAGCTGGAGTCCGTACCTTACTACGCCACATAAAAGCCCTTCTCTAAGTTTCATTTTGTCATCCTTTTAGTCAGAAACATTTGAAACAATTTTGAAGCTTTTTTTTTTTCTTTAGAGTGAAGTATGAATATTTGCAAGCGTTTTCTTTTGGCAGGCCAAGTGGGTTGGGTGTTGATGTGGGAGATGGTCTGACGCTCAGCCTGGCGTTTTTGCTGCTCAAAGAATTTCTGCTGTTCTCCGCTTTCCTTGTATAAAAGGTATTTTGATTGCAGTGGAAAGAATTGCTCAGTGTGCTTAAGAGTAATCCTTTATTGTATTAGGGTAGCCTGGAAAAATGCTTGTGCCTGGTATAATCAGCGCTGTTTCTCAGGAGCTTAGTGAGTTGCTCAGCTGGATTCGTGCTTCTGCAAGCTTTTTTATCTAGTGGTTTTGTAAAGTACTGTGGTATGTTTATCTTTCTGTGATGNCTTTTCTTCACCCCCCATGTGGTACACAAAGTCTATCAATGACCTTGGTTTGCAAACCAATCCTTGGTACTAACTATAAACATGGAGCGTTATCACTGCTAGAAGCAGACTCTACAAAAACATGCTGCTAACTTCAGACAGACTTAGCTGAAAAGTCATAGAACAGAATTTCTGTTCTAACCCAAACCAGGACATAGGGATACTGGAAACAAATAGTTAGAAATGGTACCTCAATATTATTTTCAATCTTGCCATTCTGTGTGTTTTTCTTTTCCTCAAGGCTATTTTACACTAAAAGTTAGTCAGCATTGCTCGTCTTGTGCTTCTCAGATTTTGAGTCAGGGTTCTCATGGACTTCAAAAACATTAGAAAAGACATCTGTGCTTGCAGCTCTGGGACAGCGGCTGACAGTAAATACTTGTCTGTTTGTTTTGTTTTATACAAGCGGAAAAAACTGAAGTGATGGTAATTGCAGTAGGAAAGAGAAAATGTTTGAAGGTAGATGAATTCAAGGTAGTTGCATTTCTGAAGTTTGGTGAGCAATGCCCAACAACCTCCAAACAGAGAGCTGCTGAGATTTGCCAAGCTAAAAAAAACCCCCAACAAACCACAAAACAAACAAAAACCAGAGACGCTTCAAAAAAAATCTGCTGATGCCAATGTCTGGCTAAAACTCACTCTAACTTGAAAATATTTTTTAACTAAGGCAGTTATAAATAGACTATTATTTATTGATTGATTGATTTTAAATTTTACGGCTTCCTTGGGCTGCACTGAGGAAGCTTTTACCACTGCCTTTCCAATGCCTTTGAAAAAAGGCTGTGAAAGCTGCGATAGTGAGTGTGGCGAGTGCTTGGTGTGCTGGAGGGGAAGCTAGTTCACTAGCTCTGGCCTTATTTGCAGCTTCAGTGATGCAAAGTGAATAGTGGGAAACAATAGCCAAAAATCACTATTAAGAAGAAAAAAGGCTTTTACCACCTTTCCTAAGTCTTTAACGAGCCTTGGCATTATTGTTACACATTTTCCTCTGTACATGAGCACCGTCATGAATATGTTGAACCAAAGCAGTTCCTTTTATCCCTTCAGATTCTTAAATTTATGAATCGTAGAATACCAAGTTGGAAGGGACCTCAAGGATCATCTAGTCCAGCATTGCAAGGTGAAGAAATACAGCTTAAATGAGCTGGCCCAGCACCCTGTCAAGCTGAGCCTTCAGGCTTTCTAAAGTTGAGGAATCCACCACTTCCCTTAGAAGACTCTTCCAATGTCTAATTGCTCTCGTGGTGAAAAATTTTCCTCTGGAGTCCAATTAGAATCTCCCCAGGAGCAACTTGTATCCATTACCCCTTGTCTTTT